>PVJH01037161.1:0-18151 GCA_004026705.1 Nesogale talazaci | reverse complement strand
ATGTGAGTATTTTTTGTGGAAACTACCCAGAAGCCTAAAAGTCCACACTTAATATAATGTGAATAAAAGATTTGAAAGTCAGCAATTCATCATATATAATTGATAAAAGGTAGAGTTCTTGTGTCTATTTTACTAGGATAACTTGTACAGTATTTCAGAGAATATGTTAGAATTCTTTTAAATTCTATTCATGTCTAAGCTTATTCATTCCAAATCCATTTCACTTATTTCATTTTGTTCTATTACAAAAGACACAAGAAAACACTTTTGCCTACTGGAATATTAGAATACCCCATTAGATTAATACTTTAGAACTAAATTTAGCAAAAGTTCATCATTTTTTATCTTTAGTTTAAAAAAAAACAGTATCAAGATTATAACTGGGAATCTGGGGAACTCTCATTCTTCGAATGTGCTTTTTGGAATTCTGTTAGACTGTGGGGTCCCCTAGCTCCAGGTGATTTTTCTGGAGAAGCCATGCTCATAACCAGTGTAACATTGTGAATTCATATAAGCCAGTTAGAAAGCAAACAGGATCCATGAAAATCCTCTTTGACATAGCCACTACTTTCAGGAATCTGTTCTAGGGAAAGAATATGAAATAGGAATGTTTTAAAAGGAAAACAGCGCTATGATAGTAATAATAGGGTAAGACCAAAAGTAGTCGAATGGTAGCTGAAAACACTGTTGCACTATTGTGATTGACCTCGTCTGTGTTATTCCTCGTACTCACTGTCAGTGCTGACTGACCCACAGGGCAGATCTGCTGCCAGATCTCATTCTGAAGCTATGAATCTTTGCAGGAGCAGAAAGCCTCATCTTTATCCCACAGGATGGCTGATGATTTTGAAATGCTAACCTTGGCTTCACGGCCGAAGCGTAACCCGTGATACCACCAGGGCTGCCTAGGTTATTCTCAGTAGCAGTGTAGAGAGAAAAAGAAACATACACTATATTTGTTCTGATTTTAACTATAAAATATCAACTATAGATTATGGGGATTTTCCCTCAAGTTTTCTTTAATGTTTATGACGAGACTCAAAATTTTAGATGACAGGTATACATCACAATATGTTCTGTGACATATAGAACATATGTGGCTGAGCCCCGGTGGCGTAGTGGGTGTGCACGGGACTGCGGCCCACTGGTCTGATGGTTCAAATCCAGCAGCAACTCTCCAGGAGCAAGGCTGGGCCACCCACTCCCACCAGAGGGTAGTGATGCAAAAAAAAAAAAAATTATGTGACCTGCACATTATACAAATACCATATTAGAACGTATGGAAGCCTGCTTCTGGTTGCCTTTGTTGCCTGTGCTGTCATGACTGGAGCTGCTGACAGAGGCTGGAGGCGTGGAGCAGCAGTGGTTGCAATGGTGGAAAGAGAACAAGATCAAATGAGCTGGAGCCCTGCCCTGTCTACCACTCCCCGGACCTGAGCAGCCAGGGCCCCATGATCCCTACCTCACCTGCTAACCAGACAAAACCAGAGATCACGGCCATGTCTTCAGCCTCAACTGCCTATAAATTACCTGAGGTTCAGTGCTGCAAGATTCTGGGTCTGAGATCTTTAAAAACTCTGAATCTTTATGGGATAATTAGCCACCTTTCTCTGACCGAGCGCCTGGGGGATGTGAAGCCTTACCACAAGGCTACCAAGCCCCAAGCCCAAGCCATTGCCCTAGAGGCAATTCCAACTCACAGTGATCCCAAAGGGCAGGGTTCAACTGCCTGTGTGGATTTCTGAGACTGTGTTTTATTTTCATTTTATTGGAGACGATTACAGTTCCTATAACATTCCATACATCATCTGTATTAAGCACATTTGTACATATGTTGCCATCACTTTCTATACATTTCCTTTCCATGTGAGTCCTAAGTATCTGCTCTTTTTCCCTGCCCTCCCTCCCCCTCCCACCCTTACAACCCCTTGATAAATTATATATTAATAGTATTTTCATATCTCACACCATCAAACTACTGGTGTTTTTGGACTGCTGACCTTATGGTTAGCAGCCTAACCTGTAACCACCATACCACAACGGCTCTTCATTGGCATTTTCCCTTACAAATTAAAGGAAAGCTGCTCTCCTTAAAAAAAGCAAAAGCACCTTATGGTACCATTGGTGCCATGTAGTCAGATGTTGCCTGAATAGACGTTAAGCAGTGGCTACCTGTATTTATTCAAATACCATGGTAAATCAGAATAGCCAATATATGAAATGACATCAAAAAGTTCGTGGAGAAAATGTAATTAAACAATGATGGAATTTATGAATGAGCTTTTTGCAACACCCTCTTCATAAATTTTAATTTTTGCTTCTAGCCATAATAAGAAATGTATTAAATTCATTTTAATAAGGAACTGGCATTTCAATATTTTATATTACTAAGCATGGCATTCACTGATGTCACCTGTATTTTAGGACATCAGAACTCTAGTTTTCATGGAAAATATTTTTCTTGTTATTATTCATTTGGTTTATATTATCCTCTCAATTCAAATAAGTGATGGGAAAATGTGTAACAATTCTAGCTAGAAAAAACAACCAGAAGAGTTGTTTTTTTATGAAATCTTCGCATGTAATATGAGTATGACAGATACAAGCTAGAAATACCAATTAAAATGGAGCCATAGGCCAGACCTAAAATAAATCAGACTAAGAAAAAGTTTTTTAAAATGGGTGCTCCTAGAGCTATACCAATAATATATGACTTTTAGTGCATGCTAGACTGTTAATATATACTATTGGGTACATAATAACCAGATGATTGCATATGAGGAGGAATAATACACTTTTAGATTCATGGATTTTTTTTTAACTTAACTGCATGAGAGCATGTTGTGACAAATTTTCATTCATGATGCTAGATAATTCTATTGACTTGTACAGCTGCTAGAGTATACAGTATACCGGAGAAATACAGAAACAGTTTCTCCCTTTTGTTTTAAATACCTGAGCCCTGGTGGCATGGTGGCTGCAAATTAAGCTGCTAACCACAAGGCTAGCATTTCAAAGCCACCAGCCAGCTCCAGGGGAGAAAGACCAGTCTTGCAACTCCTGGAAAGAGTTGCCACCTCAAAAACTCACAGGGGGCAGTTGCAGCTGGTCAGGTGGGGACACTGTGATCAACATTGACTCAATGACAGGGAGTTTGGGTTGGTTTCTTTAATATATAAATTATTTAGGATGAGACTAACTTTAAAAACCAAGATTCTAAGACCGTGTGAAGGGCAAGGGGAAAGAAACACCAAGATTCCTATAATGCATGTTTTCTGTTCTTTGAACAGATGATTTCATAATTTAAGTGATTAAGTGAATAATTTCATAATTTTCCTAGAAACTTGGTGCTGCCCAATTGTTCTCAAACCAGTGCCATCTGTATCAGCACATTAATAATAAATATGCAATAAATATGCACATTCAGCAACATCAGCAATAAATATACACATTCCCAGGCCCCCTGCCAGGCCCACAAACTCTGCACCTCTGGCTATGAGGGCCAACACACTGTCTTTCTCAAACGCTCAAGATGATTCTGAAGCAGTAATCTAATTTCTCTAATCTTGTTCTTTCTTAGCTTTTTCAATCAGTTCTTAACTGATTTACACTGAAGATCACTTTGCTTCTGGATTTATTCAGTCACTTTTGGGGGGTAGGAAAAGAAATTATGCCATCAGAATGCAAAACTAACTTCGTACTCTGAAGCTCTTTACCTGAAATGTAAACCTGGGGACACATTCATTTATGATAAAATGATGTCCAGATTGTACTGATTATCCCACAAAACAGCTCCAGATCACATACAGTTTTGCCCTTGTTTTTTGTTGTTTCCCAACAGAAAGAAAAGTTAATTCTAGAGTATCAAGAAAAAGCCAACAGACTTCAAAGTCGTCTGACACAGGCCGAACAGAGAGCTGCTTCTATGTCACAGCAGGTAGGGAGCCTCCTCACCATGCCTGCCTAGACCATGAGTGGTCTAAGTGGGTCAAAGATCCTTAGAGATCACATAAACTCATAGGTGTACATTTATTTAATTAAAGTGTTTTTGAATAGTTTCACATTTGAAATTGAGAAATAAAACATCCGAAACAAACAGGCTTGTTCTTCGAATTGACACCTAATTCTAGAACTGTGTTGTTCAGTATGGTATGTATTGACTACAGGTGGCTATTTAAATTAAAAATAGAGGTTTGTTTTTTTTTCTCACCAGCTACATTTCAAGTTCTCAGTAGTCACACATAGTTATGGTTACCATATATTTGGAAAACATAGATGCAAAAAATTTCCTTAAAATTTTATTGGACAGGCTGAGCCCCGGTGGCGTAGTGGTTGTGCGCGGGACTGCGGCCCACTAGGATGGAGGTTCAATTCCGGCTCCCAGGAGCAAAGGCTGGGCCTCCTACTCCCACCACCAGGGCAGTGATGCCTAAAAAAAAAAAAAAAAAATTTATTGGACAGCACTGCTCTAGAATTATATTGTATCTAAAATAAAGCAATGATAGACTTAAAAGTAGATAGCATTGTTCGGATGAATGGTACTATTATCTTTCTTTTTTTTTAATAATTTTATTGAGGCTGGTACAGCTATTATCACAATCCTTAAAAACATCCATTGTGTCAAGTACATTTGTTGCCATCACCATTCTCAAAACATTTTTTTTTACTAGAGCCCTTGGTATCAGCTCCTCATTTTTCCTCTCCCTCATGAACCCTTGATAATTTGTAAATTATTATTACACTGTCCGACAACTTGTTTCACCCACTTTTCTGTTGTCTGTCCCCCAGAGAGGGAATTATTTATAGATCCTTATAATCGGTTCCCCCTTTCTACCCTACCTTCCCTCCACTCTCCCGGTATCACCACTCTCGCCACTGGTCCTGAGGGGTTCATCTGTTCTGAATTCCGTGTGTTTCCAGCTCTTACCTGTACCTGTGTACATGCTCTGGTCTAGCTGGATTTGTAAGGTATAATTGGGATCATGATAGTGGGGAGGGAGGAGGATGGAAGAGGAAACATTAAAAAACTAGAGGAGGGCTGAGCCCCGGTGGCGCAAGTGGTTGAGTGAGGGACTGCAGCCCGCGAGCTTGGCGGTTCAAATCCAGGGGCTGCTCTCAGGAGCAGCGCTGGGTAACTCCCACAACCACCAGAGGGCAGTGATGCCCCCAAAAAAACACAAAGCAAAACAAAAACAAAAAACTGAGGAAAGTTCTATGTTTCATCATTGCTACTCTGCACCCTGACTGGTTCATCTCCTTCCTGAGACCCTTCTGTAAAGGGATGTCCAGTTGCCTACATATGGGCTTTGAGTCTCCACTCTGTACTCCTCCTCTTTGTTCTTTGATGCCTGATACCTGATCCCATCGATACCTCGTGACCACACAGGTTTGTGTGTTTCTTCCATGTAAGCTTTGTTTCTTCTGAGTCAGATGGCTGTTTGTTTATCTTCAAGCTTTCAAGAGCTCAGATCAGATCTTTTGATAGCCAGGCACCATCAGCTTTCTTCACCACATTTGCTTAGGCACCCACTTTGTCTTCAGAGATTGTGTCAGGAAGATGAGCATCAAGTAATTCCAGTTTAATAGAATGAAGTGTTCTTGCATTGAGGAAGTCCTTGAGTGAAGACCCAATATCCATCTTCTATTTTAATACTAAACATCTAAATATATGCACATAGATCTATTTCTCCATCATCATACATAAATATGTTTACCTATATACATGCCTATATTTAGACCTTTATAAATGTCCTTTTTCTCCTAGTTCTTTCCTCTATTTCCTTTTACTTTCCTCTTGTCAGACTATCATGCTAAGCCTTCTTTTGGGTTTCAGTAATTCCTTTCTGTTGCATTGCCCTTGATCAAGTCCTACCAGGCCTCTTCATACCCTCTTTATACATTCTTTATACCCTCTTCACCACCAATGTTAGATCACTCGCTCTTCCCTTGTCTCTGGGTAGGTTGACGCCCCTTACTTTCTCCCACGTCCCCCTCAACAATGTCCCTTGGAAACTGTCAATCCCATTGTTTTCTCCTCCATATTGCTTATCCCACCTACCTTATCTAGATAGATCAGGTGGAACTATTTTCATTTTAGCTTTTAAATTAAAAATTACTTGGCTTATAGGTTAATAATTTCATTTCATATCATTTTGCTTACACTTATATCAGTTTGCACTCAGGAGTACAGACATACCATATAAATGAGATGACCAGGATTGGGTCATAGCTTGGACAGTGTGACTGCCGATTTCCCATCTCTCTTTTCCATATATGCCAAATTAAATTTGGTTTTTCATAAAAAATGAGATGGTCATTTGTTCCAAATTAGGAGAATGTTTCCTCCTATTAGGAACAAAATTAGAGATATTCAATTATTATAGATTAGGCTGTAAGCAAACAATAAAAATAGATAGGTACTTACTGTTTAATTAATTCAGTTTTAAGTATCTTGTTTCCATCATAATCAATATTATGTTTGCCTAATGGGACATCTTATACATAGTAAAACAATTCTAAACAGTCACTAACCATGATGTTTATAGATTTTTCTTTTTTAATAGTTGACATTTAATTTATATCTCATACATTACAATCATTCAGTCATATCTAAAAGAGTTGTTCAAACAGTTCTAAAATATCTTATTTCTTCTTGTACTCATTATCAGCTTCCCTTTTCCAACCTCCCATCTCAAAACCTCAAAAAGACATTAATCTAGTTTCTTTCTCTATAGAGTTAGCAATCCTGGATTTCATATGCTAGAAAACATACACACCTACACACACCTAAGACCACAATAATAACAAAATAAAGTAGAGAAAAACTTCAATTGAAAAGAAAGCAGGAGGCTGAGCCCCGGTAGTGTAGTGGTTGTGCGCGGGACTGGGCCCACTGGGTTGGAGGTTCAAATCCAGCAGCAAGGCTGGGCCTCCTACTCCCACTACCAGAGGACAGTGATGCCCCCAAGACAGAAAACAAAACAAACAAATATATATATATATATATATATATATATATATATATATATATATATTTAGGCATCACTGCCCTGGTGATGGGAGTAGGAGTCCAACCTTTGCTCCTGTGAGCGGGAATTGAACCTCCATCCCAGTGGGCCACAGTATATATATATATATATATTAAAAAAAGAAAAGAAAGCAGGAAATATTAAAAGCTGGAACAAATTTAAAATGGGTCAAAAAGGGTCAAAATTAAATTGCCATAATCAAGTTTGCAATGCTCTCTATTTGATAGCAAGGTGATTCACATCCCTGGCCTATGATCAAAGGGGATTACTGGAGGCTTACTCAATGTAGGGACCTTCAAGTGGATTTTGAGCTCTCCCTATCATCCACAGCCTTCTGAAAATGAGGTGTTAACAGTTTAAGCTCTGATACCCTTCCTTCCTTTTGATTTGGATTTATTATTTACAATCCTTGAATCACACTGGTTGATGTGCTTCTTCATGTGGCTTAGTTGATGCCTTACTTAAACAGCTGCTTGTTTGAAGACAAGTTGGGCACCATCTGGTTTCTTCGCCACACTTGGCTATAGAACCCATATTTTCAATGATGAGGACAAGGCTATGTCACAGGAACTGCTTGTTCTTAGATTGGGCTAGAAGCAAATGCAAGCCCCAAATCCATTCATACATCTATGGCTTATATCTCTCTGCTTTACTTTATTCTGGTGTGACTTTGATATGCAATTAAAGAAAATCCAATAATAATTTGCCTTTTTGTTTCCTTCCTTCTAGAGAGTAATGATAGCCTTGTCAATAAGTTTAATTTCCTGTGAAATGTATTTAATTAATTATCCATGAGCCCATTTGGTAATTTAGTTTACAATATTATCTTCAAAAGAAAGTTTTGATGTTTATTTGAGCTTCAATGCTGAGCACCTGTTTACGGAAGGTGGTGTGAGTGACAATGCACAGCTGGAGTCCCCAGAGCAATTATGTCTCCATTGAATTCCTTCTGATGATCAACTGGTGGTGAGAACAATCTTGCCCTCGGGCAGAGTGCCACCAGAAAATGGGTTCTCTCAACTTCTCTGCAGTCAACCCAGGGAGAGGCCATCTTCTTTAGGGGCGTGTCATGATTGGCCTGTCAGTCTCACTCTGCAATCATTGCTTTGGCCAGAAAGACCTGGACCAATTATGTCCTGCCCAGCTCAACGAGCATTTTCCAGTCATGGTCCTGGGGCTGCGTCTGTAGGCCCATTTGTGACTCTGATACACTGATCTGCCCCTTATCATGAATTTTTGACAGTTTCCTTTGTTTCGTGTTTCCTTTATTTAATGAGTGTCCTAATTGAATCCTCAGACACCATTTTGACCTCAAGCTAATCACCTCCTTCATCTGAATGATGTGTCTTTGTCTTGTCTTTGCCCTATTTAAGACTTAATAAATGCTCTGTTTGAGAACAGGGTCTCTTTTATACCCTAAAACAGATGTCAGGCAAATTGCCAAGTGCCATGTGACTTTAGATGATTTTAATTTAGACATATAAGCCTCAGTTTTCTTTTGTTTTGTGTAGGTTTAATATAACTTCCTCATACAATTAATGAAGGATGTCAACAATATGTATCAAGCATTTAGGAAAACCATTAAATAGTAGTAGGTGGATATTTAAATTAAATATAATTTAAATTCTATAGATCAATTCTTTAAGCTTCAAAATTACCTTTTTCTAAAATGAAATGAAATACCTATATCAACTCAAACTACTTTGAGCCATGTAGAACACAGGACACACTTCGAGAACCATAATTATGTGATCCGGTTGGCTTCCAGGTTAGTCTCCTCCTGATGGAAGTAACCTTAAATGATCCCACACAGATGTGTCTCCTGTTCAACTCTCAAATGCTAGAAACTCTGTTCGCCATGTAAACCATTGTTAATGTATAATTTTATTTCCTTTGTTTTTGAAACTAGACACAACAAACCCCAAACCGAGACACACCCCAATTCAGGAATTTCTCCCTGCACTTCTTCGTGACGTAGATTTTATCCTCCAAAGGGCATAACCATTTTTCACCATCCTTTACCCAGTCGCTCCTCTGCCATGTCATCATGCACTGTCACATACCATTTCTGTGTATAAAGTGGCTGTTATCAATTTGATGCCAAATGCAATGATTTCAAAAAAAAAAAAGCATAATGTTCTAAGGCAAATTGTTGTTGCTAGTTGAGCTAAACTTCTTTAAGAAGCCTTCAGAGAGGGGTTGTTTTTTTTTTTTTTTCCAAATGTAAAGCGTAAAGATTATCCCAGGGCAAGAATTTCAGGGATTCATTCAACCTTCAGCCCTCCAGGAAGTCTGGAATCCATGAGAATCTGAAATCCCAGGGGTTTTTTTGTTTTGTTTTCAAACTGTTAATGTTTTAACTATAACCACAAATTTTTTCTTATGCTTTTTTCTTCCAATTTTTATTCGAAGATGGAAAGTAATCATCCTGACATTCCCATTACATACAGAAAAGAATTTCTTTCCTGGAGGGTTTTTTTTTTTCCTATTTCAAATAAGTCCAGTTTCTAAAAATTTCACCATTTTGTTCTGAAAATTGGGAAAGTGGACACTGACCTTGAAATAATGCCCTACTAAAGGCCTGGTATGCTATGAGGTGAGATAAATTGACAACATTATCTCTCGCATGAGCTAATAGGGCTGACAGGAGCCCCACAGCCTATTGCGGTGCATCACAAGCCCTGAGCTGTCCTGACTCAGTCGAGTTCTGGATGTGCACTTCTGTGCTCCGTGAGGGTGTTTGAAGTGTATCATTTCTAACCACTGAACACCGTGTTCTTTCTTGTTTTTCCCCTCTCCTCATAGTCTTTGTTTTTTATCATCTGCCTGGAAGACCTTATTGCTCACCCCCTCTACCTTTCTACCACCCCCAACCCCCATCAAAATTGTACTTTTGTATCTTTTATCCAACACTTCCTTTTTTTGATTCTTTTGAAACCATGGTATTTTTAAAAACTCAGTTATAGTGGAGCCTTTTTAAGCAAGAACACAAAACAGAAGCTATGAGACAGGGGGAAAGGTGAATACATTTGAACACAAAAATCTCTGTACATAAAAAAGGCCATAAATGACAAAAAGTTTAATCCATAGCAGCAAAAGACTGGTAGTTTAAATACGTTTCAGAAGTGCTACGTCAACAAGAAAAAAGTGCTGAGGCTGAGCCCCGGTGGCGTAGTGGCTGTGCGCGGGACTGCGGCCCACTGGGACGGAGGTTCAATTCCAGCAGTGGGGCTGGGCCTCCTACTCCCACCACCGGAGAGCAGTGATGCCAAAAAAAGAAAAAAAGAAAAAAGTGCTGCAATCCAGTAGGCAGAGGGATAAAAAATATTCACAAATAAAAGTAGATATATGGCTTTTAAACATTTTTTAATCTCCTCTTCACCTGTAATGAGACAGACACGTTTACTGTACACACATCTCCATGTTCATCTATCAGCTCATCAAGTGTGATGTCGCCTTTGGCTGGCTCTTTCACACATTGTTGATGCTAAGCATCCATTGAGATATGACCTCTTTGGAACACAGCTTAACAAAGTCACCGAAAAAGTACAAATTCATATCATCTTTGACCCAGTGGTTCTAAAAATTTATTGGACAGGTCATGTACTGCATCTGGGCACATCTATGTTAGGAATAACGTAAAAATAGTAACTACATACAGCATTGCCTGTAATATAAATTATTTGAATGTCCACATATAGTAGACCAATTAAATTACAGTCTAGTCAGTATGAAATCAATTGTTAAGAGGAATACAGGGCTGAGCCCTGGTGACGTAAGTGGTTGAGTGCAGGACTGCAGCCCACACACTTGGTGGTTCAAATCCAGCGGCAGCTCTCAGGGCCAGTGCTGGGTAGCGCCCACGACCACCAGAGGCAGTGATGTCCCAAAAACAAACAAACAAGCAAGAGGAATACAGTAGCTATTACATGGAACTATTTCTTAGGTAGAGTGTTTAGAGTGGAAGAAAATAGAAAAAAAGATGAATAGTGAGTATAATACTTTCATTTTTGAAATACAAAGGAGTTGCTATATGAATATATTCTCATTTAGAGTATTATTAAATATTTAGTATTAATATTGATTGTATCTGGAGATGAGCCTCTGGGATGAGAAACAGCAAAGTAATGGAGACTTCCGTTAACCTGTATATTCATTCCTACAATTGATTTTTTTATTGTGTGTATATATTATCTTTCTCAGTTTTTAAAGATTATTTTCTGGTTAGGCTTTTCTTGTCATGACTTATATTCATCTTTTTTAATACCAGCCTTCCAGTGTGCTGGCCCACGTTCAGTGTGTGTTGTAGATTCTTCCCTGATTAACTTTCATCTAGGTGTTTTTCATCTTCTGTGGAGTACATTTGAGAATTCTAAGTATGTCACTCCAAGATATGGAATGTCATATTCACCTTTTACATACATTTCTCTAATGTAATACACTTTAAGTCTCAAGAGTTAAACTGAAATGAGCACCAAAAATGACCACCTTGCATTGAGAAGATTATTTCCAATAATTATAGGTTGTATTTTGTATTAGTCTAAGATACTCTATAGAAAAAGTAACTACTTACTGATTGTTTATTTTAATTACAGCTCAGTGTGATTACAGTACAGAGAAGAAAAGCTGCCTCCATGATGAATCTGGAAAATATTTAAAAATATTCATAGTTCATTCACAGCACTTTAGCATTGTGGAAAATACTCAACTAGGAATGTATTGAATTGACAAAGCCTTCACAGAATGGTTAGGCTTGTGTCATTTGACAAATGCACTTTCCATCCTGTTGTGAGGATTGTTGGGAAACAGGACAGTGACAGCTTTCTGTAAGTAAAAGAAACATAAGCCTGTGTGGAACTTCAGAGGAGAATAAAGCCAGCTAAGAAGAAATCGGTGCCTTCATCAACGTGTCTTATTTTTTAATTCCTCGCTTTTCCCTTAGAAGAAAATAGTTTTCATGATAATCATGATTTTTTGAGAAAATGCTTGAATTTTATTACTTCAGGTTTCACAGTTGGAGAATTTGACAAATAATTGTTGGTCCTAACTCATTAAAAAATTTTTTTTTCATTTTAAAATTCCTAAGTATCATTATGGACTCATAAATGTAATAAATTGTATACATTCTAAAATATTGCTGTCATGTATTTTAATGTATAATTGTCATCATTCACTTTTGATGTCTTTGGTTTCCGGTATTCATAGAACTTGATTTCTAAGAAATGAAGAGTTTTATTTGTTTTGTTCTACTCCTCAGAGCAGTACTAATCAAATGTGTATTTTAGGTGCGGGGAGTCAACACTTTACAACTTGAGAGAAAAAAAGGTAGTAAATCTGAATTTTAGGTGACTTGAAAACCTCTGTGTTAGGTCTTCCATCAGCAGTTGGAAGTCTAGACCTAGTGCTTACAGTAACCCATGGAATAGCCATGGCGTCTTTGGCAGGGAACTAAGAACTGAAGTTCAGGACTATAGACTTTTGCCTTCGAGAATTAAACCCTCGTCCCCACCACCCAGTTTCTCATGCCCTAGCCTCAGTTCTTTCAATATACCATTGTCCCGCCCACCTCTGGGCTCTGGGCGAATGATTGCAACTACACGGTCTTCCCATCTCTACACAAAGTCCCTTCACCAGAGGAGCCTGCCGATGAGCTTGTCATTGCTCTGGAGTCAGTTCTGACACACAGCAAACCCCATGTGACGGGAGGAGAACTGCCCCCAAAAGTTTCTGTGCTATAATCTTTATGTAAGAATCCCTGGTCATCAAAGGGTTAAGTAGAAACACACACCCCCCACCCCTCCCCCCCCACCCCGGGCCAATACCTTCTGTCACCTGGGGTTGCCCACGAGTTGATTTCATCCCAGAAGAACCTGACAACAGCAAATATTTATGAAAGCAGCTTGTCAAGTCTTTTGCCTTCAGTGATAATAGGTAAGATCCAACCACCAACCTTTCATTAGCAGCTAAGCACTGAAGTATTGAATAGCCCAGATCTTTCCAGGAGCTTAGGGCCCCTTATTTGTGCTCTTAAATGATAATATATTTTTCCTTCATAGCATCAAATTTGCAATGTTTTCTTTTTGCAATGTTTTCTTGTAAGTCCTCTCTTCCCCAGTAGGGGGTAAGTTACCTGAGAGTTGCGTTAACTGTCACTCTTCCCTGTTTCTTTAATACCCAATATAGCTCCTCACTCATAAAGGACACTGAATAACTTCAAATTATGAAAAGGAATTTTTAGGGAGAGGATCTTCAGGGAATTTCTTAATCTGTTTAATGAGTTCAGGAGGAAAACCACTGAAGGAGACTGAAACAGGATCGATGAGAACATTATAAACAAGAAAATCCAATATGAAAAAATACTAAAAACCCAAATAACAAACTCATCACTGCCATCAAGATCTGACCCATAGCAACTTATAGGTCAGGGGGAAAGTACCCGTATGAGTTTCTGAGGCTGTTATCTTTGTAGGAGCAGAAGGCCTTGTCTTTCTCTAGAGGAACAGCTTTGTTTCCCACCAGGAGTCCCTGAACAACACTGAAGGAAGGAAGGAGATATGATCTTAGGAAGTTGGAAGGGACAAATGGTTGATAGTGATACTTGCCATGATTAAATCAAACACACAGTGGGAATTAGATAGAAAGCATTAGCTTACTGTGTGTGTGTGTGTGTGTGATATGAATCCATTCTTAAAACTTGATTTCAAAAGTTTTATTGTCACATAATCCACATATCATACAATTCAATTGGTCAATCATATGAAGTTGTAAAATCATTTTCATAATTTTAGAACATTTTCCTCTTTCTTGTATTCACAGTGCAATAAGAATTATTTTCCATCCCATGGCTATAGAATTTATGTTAACTCTTAATTAGAAATCAGAATTAAGTTTGCCTAAACTGAGGTTGTAGATGAGAACACTACAGAAACTAGCATCCTAGACTAAAGGAATAAAAATATTATTCCTGGGCTGAGCCCCGGTGGCGTAAGTGGTTGAGTGAGGAACTGCAGCCCGTGGGCTTGGCGGTTCAAATCCAGCAGCGGCTGGATAGCGCCCACGACCACCAGAGGCAGTGATGCCCACAAAAAAAAAAATTATATATATATATATATATATATATATATATATATATATATATATATAAATTCCTGGGCTGAGCCCCGGTGGCATAGTGGTTGTGTGCGGGACTGCGGCCTACTGGGATAGAGGTTCAATTCCAGCAGCGGCTCCACAGGAGCAAAGGCTGGGCCTCCTAATCCCACCACCAGCGGTGATGCCCCCCCCCCAAAAAAATATTCCTTCCCATTTTCAACAGCAAAATATCACCTTCCACATTCATTTCTTTAAGTATCGGAACATAGGTGCTTTTTACCAGAGTAAGAGTATAGGCAACTGCTCTTCAAATTCTCCTAACTTCTTCCTCCAGTTGGATCCTGGATTCTCCAAATTAAGGATAAACAGCCAACAAAAAAAGTGAAAGCCAAACCCATTGACCTTAACATGATCCCAAGTCATAGAGACCCCCATATGTTGCAAAGTAAAACAACACCATAGAGATCAACAATCTTTTATAGAAGCAGAGTGTCAGTGGCACTAGTGGGTAGCTTTGAACTGCCAAACTATGTGCACCATCCAAGAACTTTAAAAAAGGCAAGGCTGCCAATGTTCAGATAATATTGCTTTCCTGACTTCTTTTTAATTTGAATAACCTAATTGATATTAAGCCCAGGTGCTGTAATGGCTACTAGTTGGCTGTAATGCCCAAGGTATGAAGTTCGAAAATGCCAGCCACTTGTCAGACAAAGAGTGGGCTTTCTATTCCTATACAGTCCGTTTGGGGAACTGGCAGGGATAGTTCCACCCTGTCATGGAAGGTGGCCGTGAGTCAGAATTGACTATAGGAGTGAGATTTTTTTGGAAAGTGCGTTGAACAGCAGAACTCAACATGGGGTAATTTTTCACAAAAGTTAATCATCTTAAATGTGGTGGGGTTTTTAACATTTCTCATGTTGCTCAGTCATGACTTCATGTGTACGAATTGTATCATTGATTCGTGAAATGTGCTGTAGAGAGCAGTGGAAATGTGTGGAGAAGAAAGAGTGAACATGCTACAAATAAGGAATTGAGAACAATACAACTTATTTATTCCTGTTTTACTTTTTCCTCCTTTTCTCTTGGTTTGCAAATAAGCAAATTGGGCAACCAAAAAACGTTTCCTTTCTCCATTGGTGTGAGAACTATATCCCAAACTTGGGAGAACATCCATAACACTTCCGCCATTTCTCTACTCAGCAAATATTAAATGTTTCATATCTGCACAATCTGCCAAGTCAACTCATAAGACAAGGAGTGCAAAAACACATTAAACTTTTTTTATGTATTCTGTTCTTTAATGATACTGTTTCGTTCAATTTTTCAAAATAAAAATCTATTATAAAATTTTTTCCCAAAAATGTTTGAAAAAATGTTTTTCAAATTTAATTTTTTGTACTTCAAAGTACATGTTGTTGTTAACAGTCATCCACCCATAGGACTCAGTTCCAGCCCACAGCGCCCCACGCGGCCAAGTCACCCAGCCTCGCCCCGCAGTCTCGCAGCCACTCTCTGCAGCCACCCTTCTCGATGAGAGCCTTCCCCTTCCCCCCTGCCCCTCCACTCTCCCAAGCATGACGTCCTTCTCCGAGAATCAGTCTCTCCTGACAATACGTTGGAAGCCCCAATAAGATGAAGCCTCACCAGCTTGCCTCTAAGGAGCACTCCGGCTGTACTTCCTCTAAGACTGAGTTGTCTGTCTTCTTAGCAGTTCGCCATCCTTAGACTGCTCTTCCCCAACACCCTAATCCAAATGCGTTTCTTCTTCAGTCTTCCTTTTCAGGGTCCAACTTTCAGATCCAGATGAGGGCACTGAACATAGGATCAGGTACACCTTAGTCCTCAAAGTGACATCCTTGCTTTTCAAAACGCCACAGGCTTTTTTTTTTTTTTTTTTGCAAGTCTCCAAAGAAGTCTTCTACAGCTGATTTACTTTTGGTCTCGTCTGCTTCTTCCATGAACATTGTCCACTCAAGCAAGACCAAAAGCTTGACAACTCCCTTTCTTCGTTTATCGTGATATTACCTATTGGTGCAGTTGTGAGGATTTTACTGTTTTGGGCATTGAGTTGAAATCCACAGTAAGAGCTGCAATCCTTGATCTTTATCTGCAAGAGCTTCAGTCCGTCCTCACTGACAGCACCAAGGTTGTGTCATCTGCCTGTCTAGGATTGTTAGTCAGCCTTTCTCCAGTCCTGAGTCACATTCTTCTGCATGCGGTCCACCTTCTCCGGTGATTCGCTTGGCCTGCAGCAGATGACCGAGTTTTCAGTAGTAGATTGCCAGGACCCTCTTTGAGGCGCATCTGGGTAGCCTTGACCAGGTAACCTCTGAGTCAGAGGAACACGTGAACCCTTTTCCCTCAGCCCAAGAGGAGACTAACATGCTCTCAGGAGAACATGAGATGGGAATTATTTCAGGTAGTTTATTGGAAATGTACTTATATTTATTACTTGACATGTAAAATGAGAATTTTTGTTCTAGAAGCTATACTCCCATTAATATTTAAATTCATGTTAATTATCTGAAAGGCCAGTCATTACTATTGGGGAGATATTGTGCAATGGTAAACTAAAATCCTCTGACATGTCCGAGTCTTAGCAAGTGAACTAGCATAATTATATAGTTACTCTTGCCCTTGATGTAAGACTTGCCATTTATCCTTATTTAATTTCATCAAATTATGATAGCTCTTGAGGTTGCTTCTCCTAATCTGCTCTCCAGTATGTTAGCTATAAGGGTAGAGAATGTGTCTGTTTTGTTTTTATTTTATCTTACTGCTTTATTTCTTACTCCAAGGATAATAGTTGATTTGCAGTGAATGCCACCTACTGAATTTATAAGCATCTACCCATATCACCATGCAAATCATTGAGGGGAAAAGACCACAGGAATCTCTATTCAGCCTTGGAAAGCCTTCCAAGGACCAACTTCTTTCTTGCGTAACTAGCCAGCACCCTGCAGCCGTGGTCCTCCAAACCGTTCTTCATCTGGTCCGTTGCCTGCCAACAGGTTGGCACTCGGTGACTAGCCATGAGACTGGGGCGTTCCCCACCCACGTGCGCTGCAGGTGACAGGGCGAGTTACCTGTTTCCAAAAGGTCACCGGAGCAGTTCCAGCGTGGTCCACACACGGTCCCAAGGTGGACTCAGTTCAATGGCAATTGGCCACAGCATTGCCACTGTACACTATCTTAAGAACATCAAGAAACACTGCCTTCAGCCTCCTCCAAGCGCAGTTCTGCAATGCTTGTCAGCTTTTCCGATCTGCCAATGAAGTCACCCTGTGCAGGGAGAAAACTAAGTTACATTTCTTCTCAGTAAATATGTGTCGCATCCTAGTAATAATCAATGATTATCTTTTTATTTTCGTCGAGACTTTTTAATTCCTTTAACGAAAGTTTTCCTTCAACATTTTCTTTCACTGGCAACACAATCCTTTCTTCAACGAATAAAGTCTTCAGAGCATAATGTGATTTATAAGGAAATAAATTAGTACTTAGATCTCTGACAGTTATGAGACCCGCATCCCCTATATTAACTACGAGAGGAGCTATGTTTGTGCTTCTGTAAGTGGATCTATAGTAAGCATGCCTATGTTTATTAATAATGTCTTTTGAGGCAGGCATGAGCCTTAGTGGCCAATGTGTGGATCACAGTGCCCTGTGATCCATGTGATCAGCAGTTGGAAACCACCAGCTTCTCCACGGGAGAAAGTCAAAGCTTTCTAGTCCTGCAAAAGAGTTATAGTCTGAGAATCCTAACCTGTCCATCACTATGAGTTCAGCAGGCATGAACTTGAGGCCAGTGAGTTGGGTTTGAAGTCATTGAGCCACGCACGGTACTAGCAGTTTGCATTTATACTCTCAACAGCCGTCAACTCTGCGAGGTAGGTACCGTCACTCCCTTTCACAAGACACAGTAAACGCGGTGAAAGCCAGAAGCTGTGCAAGGCAGTGGAGACCTGTCATCAGAGAAGGAGAATCAAATCCTTTGCACCGAAACCACCAACGGAGAAAGTAAGACTACACCC
>PVJH01037160.1:0-18180 GCA_004026705.1 Nesogale talazaci | reverse complement strand
AGCCCCACAGTCAGGGACCAGGGCACAGCTTTATTGTTACTTTTGGTTCTCTCTCTTCTCTCTATACCCCCACAGTGTCAGCGAGCTTAGTTCTTTAGTAATTTTCCTCTTGGTCTCTTCCGTTTTCTCTCACATGCCATTGTGGACCTCCAGACCACTCCCCTTAGCATAGGTCATTTACACCTGCTCCACCCAGCTTGGAGAGGCCCACCCTGTGAAGTGTAGCCCAAAGCGGGAGAAGTCCACTCACCCTCCCCCAGGAGATATTCTGCCCAACTTCTTCCCTGGGAATTCCTGCTTGTGTGGATAGGAGAGCTTTTAGCTGTCCTCTGTGGTCCCACATGACTGAGGAACTTCCTCCTCCCTGCCTTAGTGACTCACATGGCCTAAGGCAGCTCAGCCAACACTTGCCAAAGTTCCATGTTATTGCGGGCACCACTGCTCAACCTCTGGAGCACTCTACCTAACCAGAGCATTTCGTCCTACCATTTGTGGGTGCTCTACACAAAAGCAAGCAACCCAACAGCCTTCTGTGGCACCCCCCCCCCTTGCAGCAGGTAACCCTGCGCAGCCTCTGCGGTGCCCCAAGCTGCCATGCACCATACCATGGCAGCTTCTTGTGAGATCACAGCGCCATCCTTGTAGGTCCAGAGAAGTCCAACCAGTGTCCCCTGAGAGCACCATCCAATTCACCCTCCAAATAACAGAATACTGGTTGACTAGAGAAAGAGTGAAGCCACAGGAGGATAAAGTGGTAAGCCAATTCCATAGTGAAATTAAGTGCAGGCAGTTCAAAAAATGGATTTCCACAAGTCTCCCAGGAAGAATAAGCGCTCTTCGGCTTCCTGATAAATGGCACCTGATTACTCTAAAATAATGCAAGGTAAATAGAAATCAGCCTCAACCTCAATGAAAAAGCAGGAGACACAAAAGGCAACAGCAGAATATGTCCTGAACCTAACAACATGCATAAAAGAAGCACGCACTGATATGCCACAAATGGAAACAAATGTTCAGAATACTACTTGGAGTCAAATAGTACACGAGGTAAACAAAACAAAAAAAGGATGAAATGATAGAGGAGATAAAGTTCATCCACCAAAAGAAAATACAGAGTTTAGGGACGAGAAAATAAAAAGCAACAGCAGACTCGCAGACTTTGTGAATCGACCAAAGGAAGCAGAAAAGCATACCAGTGACCTAGAGGATAGCCGAGCGGACTTTAACAAGCACAAACAAAAATCTAATAGGGTCATCAGAGAAGCTGAAGAAAACCTAAGAACTATGCCTGATGCTATGAAGAGGAACAACATCAGAATAATTGGATTGCTGGAGAAAAACACAGCAAAGAAGTCATCTGCACCAATAGTCCGATAAACCTTGGAAGATAACCTCCCCCACTTAATGAACAAAAACCAGACAACCATTCAGGATGCGGAAAGAACACCAGCTAGGCGGAATCTCAAGAAGTCACCAAGGCACATAATAGTTAAACTATCTAAACTTTGAAGAAAAGGAGAAAATCCTGAGAACAGATAGGGAAAAACAAGCAATCACATATAAAGCTTCCCAAATAAGAATATTTGGGAACTCACACCTATCATTATGAAGAAGAGGAGAGAGTGGAATAATATATTCCAAAAATTGAAGGAAAATAACACAATCCCAAGAATACTCTACTCAGTCAAATTATCTATTAAGATAGATGGAGAAGTAAGAATTTTCCCAAGCAAGGAAAACTCAAAGAATATATTAAAATAAACCCAGCCCTACAAAAGATCCTTGCTGACCCAGTATGGGCAAAGAAACAGCACTCACCAAGCATAAATAAGAGACCATCATATAGAACAACCTCACCAAGAAGGCAACAAACAGAAAGTAGCCTCCAGGACAGGATTGATTTAAGGGTGGAAAGAAGTCAAGAATTATCCACCTTCACACACACATGTACAACACACTGAAAAGAAAGGGAGGTAGGGAAACACCCAACCCAAAAGGTATAAGATGATATCACATGTTCCACAGATGGAGATAATAACCCTAAATACTAATGGACTGAACTCAAGCATTAAAAGACTGAAGATAGCATATTGGTTTAGAAAACATACCAATCAATCTGCTGCCTACAGGAGACACATCTCAAGACTACAGACAAACATAGGCTGAGAATCAAAAGCTAGAAAAAGGCATACCAAGCAAAAAGCAATTCAAATAAAGCAGGGGTAGCAATTCTAATCTTCGATAAAATTGACCTCAGAGTGTAAACCGTAAAAATAGATAAAGAGGGACACTATATGATGCTCAAGGGAACAGTAGACAAAGAACAAGTAAGCATTTTAAACATATGTTCCCTGAATGAGAGACCCACTGAATACGTTAACCAAACACTCCAAAAGATTTTTAAAAAAAAGAAATCAAATCTCAACAGTGATAGTGGGTTACTTTAATACACCACTCTCTGAGTTAGATCACAGGGAAAGAAACTGAAAAAAGGTGCTAGAGATCTAAACACTACAATTGGATAATTTGACTTGAGAGATACCTACAGAGCTGTTCATCCAAATACCAAACAATTGCACAAATTCTTTTCAAGTCTACATGGCACATATTCAAAGATGGACCACATGCTGGGGCATAAGTTGAATCTACATAAATTTACAGACCTCTTTCTGTGACCACTGTGCCATAAAGCTGGAAATCAACAAAAGGGAGATGAGGAAATCATGAGCAAATAATTGGAAGATGAATAGCTCTCTATTGAAAAAGGAGTGCATGCTGGCCCAGATCAGAGATGTAATTAGGAAATTTCTAGAAGTCAATGATAATGAAAACATGACATACCAAAACTTATGGGACACAGCAAAGGCAGTTATCAGAGGAAATTTCATAGCAATGTATGCACCCCTGAGAAAGGAGGAGTCTCATAACTGATATGCTGGGACAAAATTTACAATGATAGCAGAGTAAGCAGGACAATCCTACTAACAGCCAAAGAAAAGAAATAATAAAAATCAGGCCTGAGATTCCGGAGAGGGAAAATGAGAAAGCTCTGGGAAAAAATTAATGCTGCTAAAGGTTGGTTCTTTGAAAGAATAAACAGAATTGAGAAACCTCTGGCAAACCTAACCAAGAAATGGGGGAACAAATTTCAATAGCAAAAATGAGGGATGAAAGAGGCGACATTACAACTGACCCTAATGAAATCAAAAGGATAATTACAAAGTACTATGAAGGACTGTACTCCCATGAATTCAACCACTTGGAAGACATGGACAAAGTGTTGGAAAAACAGTCCCTCCCTAGACTATCCCCGATGGACATCAAGAATCTCAACAAACCCATAGCAATAAAATAACTAGACAAGATTATCAAAGGATTGCCAACAACAAAGAAAAAAAATCTCCTGGACCAGATGTCTTCACAAGAGAATTCTACCAAGCATTCAGGGAAGAACTGACACCAGTTCTACACAAACTCTTCCAAAACATAGAAAAAGATGGCAAACTCCCAAACACCTTCTATGAATCTGGTATAATGCTGATACAAAAACCAGCCAGGGATCCACAAGAATCAAGAACTACAGACCAATATTCTTCATTAATTTCAATGCAAAAATCCTTTAACAAAATACTGGCGAATAATATACAAAAGTATATTATCCACCATGACCAAGTGGGGTTCGTTCCAGGATGCAGGGATGGTTTAACATATAAAAGACCATTAGTATCATTCACCACATTGACATTAAAAAAAAAAAAACTGTAAGAACCACATGATAATATCAATAGATGCAGGAAAAGCATTAGACAACATCCAACACCAATTCCTGTTTAAGACACTTGAGAAGTCAGGACAGGAAGGAAAATTCCTCAAGACAATATAAGCTATATATAAAAAACCAACAGCCAACATGGTAGTCAATGGAGAAAAATGAACACAATCCCACTGGAAAAAAAAAGGGGGGGGGACCAGAAAAGGATGTCCCTTGTTCCCACTCTTATTTGGCATTGTTCTGAAGATTTCAGCGAACAGCACAAAGCAAATATATATATCTATATATATTTATATTTATATATATATATATCAAAGGTATTTACCTGGGCTGAGCCCAGGTGGCGTAGTGGTTGTGCACGGGACTGCAGCCCACTGGGATGGAGGTTCAATTCCAGCCGTGGGGCTGGGCCTCCTACTCCCACCACCAGAGAGCAGTGATATCCCCCCCCAAAAAAAAAAAGGTATTCACCTGGGGAAGGAAGAGGTAAAACTATTGTTATTTGCAGATAATATTATTTTATATATGGAAAATCCCAAAAGCTCCACAAGGGAAGTACTGGCAGCAATAGAGGAGTATAGCAGAGTAGCAGGATCCAAGATCAGCAAACAGAAGCCTACTGGACTGGTATACACATCAGAAGACCACAGTAGAAAAGGTGGTATCCTTCAAAATAGCCAAACACGAATTGAAATATCTAGGGATATATGTGACTAAAAGAAAAAAGACATCTCCTTACAGAAGGGTCATGGAGAGGAGACTAGCCAGTCAGGGCACAGTGTAGCAATGATGAAATATTACAACTTTTCTCTAGTTCTTAAATGCTTCCTCTCCTCCTCCCTCCACCCCCTTGGGGTTTGACACCCTCCAAACTATCATGATCCCAATTCTATCTTACAAATTCAGCTAGTCCAGAGGATGTACACTGGTACAGATAGGAACCAGAGAAACATGGGGAACCCAGGACAGATGATCCCTTCAGGAGCAGTGGTGAGAGTGGTGACACCAGGAAGGAGGAGATAAAGTTGATTAGAAAGGGGAAACCATTTATAAGGATCTACATATAGTCTCCTCCCTGCAGTACAAACAACAGGGAAGTGAGTGAAGGGAAACATCAGACAATGTACAATATGACAAAACAATAACAATTTACAAATTATCAAGGGTTCAAGAGAGAGAGGGAAGGGGGAGGGAACAGAAAAAATAAGGAGCTAACACCAAGCGCTTAAGTAGAAAGAAAATGTTTTGAGAATGATGATGGGAACAAATGTACAAATGTGCTCTGCATACCATGGATGGATATATGGATTGTGATGAATAAAATGATTTTTTAAAAACACATTCAAAAGTTAAATTATAAAGATAAAAAGTGACTATAAACAGTCAACATGCAAGCAACTGTGAGATGATGCCAAAGGTCAGTGAGGAGCTCTGCATGATACCAACAGCACCTGTGGCATTCATCTCTTTGCAGACTCGTGACTTGGGTACCTTTCTTTAAACATGCTATAGTTCAGCATCGAGTTTATGATGGTGGAGAAAATTCGGAAGGTATTCTCTTCTTCATACCACCTACCTCAACTGCAAAGCTTAACCACTTTGAATCGTTTCCAAAGACATTACCCAGGCTCCCTTACCTGGATTCCTACCTAAATCTCCTGACTGATTTTCTTGCTTCCATCTTTGCCTTATAGGGTATTCATACTCCAGCAGACAGAAACATTTGCTGTTGAGTCAACTCTGGCTAATGTTGATCCCATGTTTTATGTAGCTGATTTTCTAAAGTAGATCCAGAGAGGTTTCTTCCAAGACATGTCTGGAAAGGCTGAGACTACCAACCTCTCAGATGAAAACTTAGTGTGCCAACCATTTGCACTACCCACGGGCTTCACAGCAGACAGAAAGACCCCTTTAAAATAATTCTTATCACTCCTTCCCAAGCTCAGAACCTCTTACAGTTTCCTCATTTTACTTGGAGAAAGGTAAATCCTTACAATGGCTTTTAAGGCACTATAGCATACTTCTTTAAGCACATCTCCCACTGGTCTCCACCAAGCTTAACTACCCATTTTCTCTGCTTTCTGTTATTCCTGGAGAAAGCCAAGCACAAGCACAATACTCCCTTAGGTCCTTTGTCTTTGCTATTCCTTGGCACACAATAAGCACCAATGCACAATACTGGTCCTTCACAATGCACATAATGCAATATGCACAATGCTAAGTTCCTCATTTCCTTCATAATGAGGATACCCTGTCTATCATACATACAAGTGAACAAAACTCACTCAAGTTTATATCCCCAGCTGCCTTATCCACTAGAGTTCTTTTTTCTCTAGCACTTATAATATTCTAATATATGATCATCCACCACTTGTATAAGTTTGCTATACTGTGGTAGCTTGCATGTTGCTGAGATGATGGACACTATGTCAGTAGTATTTCAAATGCCAGGGTCACCCAAGATGAACAGGTTTCAGCAGACTTCTATACTAAGAATAGAAAACTAAGAAGGAATGGGCTGTCCATTTTGGAGGAATTTCCCTCTGAAAACCTTGTGGCTATAATAGAAACATTGGCAGATACTGAAAAGCTCATGCTAAAAGACAGAACATTATTAGGGATAATATCAGAAGATGAGTTCATCTCAGATCTGAAGACTCTCAAGGCATGACTGAAGCAGAGCTGTCTTCTCAAAGTAAAGTTCATCATAATGACATGGATGGAGTCCAGGCTATGGGAGTAAAGTCTTCACGACTTTCATTTGCAAATGAAGCGTGACTCAAAACCAGAAAGAAACAGGTGCAGACATCAACTAAAAAATCAGAATTTGGAATGTACAAGCATAAATCTGGGAAAGTTGGAAGTCATCAAAAATTAAATGAAACACATAGAACATGACATTCTAGGCATTCATGAGTGGAAAAGAACTGGTATTGACCATTTGGAATCAAACAATCATATGGCTTACTATGCTAAGAAAACATAATCAAGAGAAATATTGTCAAAAAGGACATTTCAAGATCTACCTTGAAGTGCAATGCTGTCTGTGCTAGGATTATATCTATCTGCTTGCAAGGAAATCCAATCAATAAAATTACTATTCAGATTTACGAACCAATCACCAAAGCTAATGAAGAAGAAACTGAGGAATTCTAACAACATTATCAGTTGCAAATTGATCAAACATGCAATCAAGATGTACTGATAACTACTTATTTGTGATTGAAAGATAACTGATAATTATTTGTGATTGGAATATAAAAATTGGAAACATGAAGGAACAGTAGTTGGAAAATATGGCTTAGGGGAGAGACACAAAGCTGGAGATCACCTGCTAGAATTTTGGAAGACCAACAACTATCCATAAAAAAATATCTATTTTCAACAACACAAAAGACTGTACTTCTCCGGATGAAATACACAGAATGCAAATTGATTTTATCTATGAGAAGATGTGCTGGAGAAGCTCAACATCAGCAGCTTACCCCAGACCAGGAACTTACTATGAAATAGACCATCAATTGCTCATTTACAAGTTCAGGTTGATGCTAAAGAAAATTAAAATAAGTTCACGTGAGCAAAAATACAGCTTTGAGTCTATCTCATCTGAATTTCAAGAGCTCTCAATAAGACCTTTGATGCATTCGTTGAACACTAATAATAGCATACCTGACAAGTTGTAAGATGACATCAAGAACATCAGACATTATGGGAAAAGTACACGTCATTAAAAAGACAGGAAAGAGGGCTGAGCCCCGGTGGCGTAGTGGTTGTGCGCGGGACTGCGGCCCACTGGGATGGAGGTTCAATTCCAGCAGCGGCTCCACAGAGGCAAAGGCTTGGCCTCCTACTCCCACCACCAGAGGGCAGTGATGCCCAAAAAACAAAACAAAACAAAAGACAGGAAAGAAATAAATGATCTATGTTTATGTCAGAAGAGACCCCGAAACTGACCCTTAATCATAGAGTAGCTAAAACACATGAAAGAAATGATGACATCTAAGAGTTAAACAGAAAATTTCAAAGGGCAACTCACTAGGAGAAAGGAAATTATATAATGAACTGTAGGAAGACCTTGAGCGAGAAAACCAACAAAAAAAAAAGGAGAAGAAGAAGAAGAAAATACTCAGCATATTTAAACTTAAAGAACTAAAGAAAAACAAGCCTCAGGTTAACAGTTTGAAAGATTTCATTGGCAAAATATTGGATGATTCAAGAACTATCAAAAGAAAATGAAAAGAATACAGTCATTATACTAAAAGAACTAGTTGACCTTCAACCATTTCAAGAAGCCATCTATTTGCAAGAAACAGGGGTACTGAATGAAGAAGTTCAAGGTGCCCTGAAAGCATTCACCAAAAACAAGACTCCTGAAATTGATGGAATACCAAGTGAAATGTTTCAATGAGAAAGGAAGACTGAAAAAGAATTGACACATTTGACATATGTTATTAGTCACAAGCATTACATATACCATGAGCAACCAGAAAAAGAAAAAGATCTCTCTTGGAAAAAGGACAGCCAGAATGTTCCTTAGAAGTCAGGATGGCAAGAATACTTGGGCATGTTATCAAGAAGAACCAATGGCTGGAGAAAGATATCATGCTGTAAAAGTAAGAAGGTCAGCAAAACCAAGAAAGCCTTTAAATGAGATACACTGTGGTGAAGGCTGCAAAAATGGGCTTAGTCATAGGAAAAAATGGGAAGGTGGCTCAGGAGCTCACAGTTTATCTCGGGGTCTATGTTTTGGAACTTACTTGATGGCACCCACAACAGCAACACTGCTGCTGCTCCTGCTGCTGCTGCTGCTCCTGCTGCTGCTGCTACCACTAACTACTATGACTACTGATGCTAAATATAATACTCTACTACTAATAGTGCATACTGACTTCTTAAATCTTGATTCTTTACTTTTGTCCCCTCTGACCTTGTCACAGACATACACACAAATAAACTGGTTGGTCTGCTTTGTGGCTTAGGGTTGCTCTGAGTAAAAATCCAATGGATAGCAATGGATTTGTGTGTTCACCTGGGTTCTCTAGAGAAGCAAAAACAGTGATGCTTACGTGTGTGTATACAAAAGCAGATTTATATCAAAAAGGGCTCACATAGTTGTACAAATTCAGCCCAGGTCAAATCTGTGGATCAATCAGATGGTAAGCTGAAGACCTCTCCTGATCAGTGAAGCTACAGGGCCTGGAAAACCAGTAAGTAGTATGATGAAGAAGCATGAAGACCATAGGCTAGTGGATTCATAGCCAAATGAATCCAAAAGGTCATCAGACATCTAATGGCGTTTGGGATGAGCAGGTGATAAGACAGGAGGTCTACATACCTGATGCCAGATCTTGAAATGAACTAGCTTCTCTACAGTGTCAAAATGAAACCTGCCTCCAATTGTATCAAGTCTGTGACCAGATTAAGCAGGTGATACTCTGCCCTATTCTTCCCACAACTGCTTGTCTGCATTATAGAAGGTCCCATCATGGAGTTGACCATACTACATTAGATGATATCATGGCAGCATCCTTGTCCAGGCAAGTAGACATAAAACCTACCAGTTTGTGTCTTCATGTCTCTGACACCTTGAACCTTGGTAAATTTCTCTGGCACATGATAAATCCATACACCACTACCATTGAGTTGTGTGGCAGTCATGTACTCATGGGTCAGTTTCATCATTGGGAATGTAGAGGTGGAATCTAGCCTATCAATCTAGAGATAGCCAATGAGACCTCCGTGTGGACATGGCTTTCTCTGAGAAGCCTGGGAAGTCTCCTGATATTTCCCTCATGGAGATGAGAGACCATATCCTGAGTTGTTGGGTGATGCTCAACTGACAAGACAAGATAGCAGCGTATGAGGAACTAGAGGGACCAGAAGAGAAGTTACATGGCCTTACCCTGATGGAACCAGACCTCTGAAACCAGAAAAGCCACAGAGAACCCCCTGCCAGCACTGAGATGCTTCTACCGTCAATGGATACTGCTGATACTCTGAACCCTGGAACTGGAGCAGTCATGAGGGAACCCCTGTCAAATGCTTCTACTGCTTCTACTGCCACTGGACACACAAGATTCTGCACCCACTGGCCTGTGATTGTCCTGGTGTCATTGCACATGCTTCATGAGTTGGAAGGAGACTTTATAGACTGGTTTCGGACATATGGGCTCATATTGGACTTACAACCTTGGACTGGAGTGGATTGGGATGCTTTTTCAATGTTCAATACCTCTTATATATAAACCTTTCCCTTATATCCATATGCGTGTTTAGGAATTTGTTTCTCTAGTCTACCTGGACTAAGACAAGTTGATTCTGTAAGACTGAGAAGAACTGTTCTATAGGGTTTCTGACAGTAAATCTATAAGTGAGCAAACAGTCTTCTATTTCTCCCATGAAGTGGATTTGAACCACTCACCTTGCAGTCAGCAGTCAGCTTCCAGGGCTCACTAACTATTTATTGAGTGAATGAGCCTCTCCTTCATGCTGATTTTCAGGATCCAGCCTCTCCACTACTCCTCTAGCCTGGACCTCATCTCCCCAGCACAGACCACATGGTCCATCAGCCTTCATTCTTGTCAACCACTCAGCTTGGCATTGTCCCCGTTCTGGAAACTGCTCTCACTGCACCACTTCATCAGACCAGATGTGACCAGAAAGCACATCTCCAAAACTCTCCTATTCCCCAAGGGCCTTATCAGAGTGCTGAACATGGAGCAGGCAGCCAGTAAGTACCTGTAGAAAAGATGAACAAACGTTGTTTTAAATGGGATTTAGAAGACAGCTTTAGCAGTAACATTAAAAGAGCTAATGAAGGTGTATCATCTTCACCCCCAAAGAGAACTCAGGAGACTTCAAAAAATTTCCCTTCTGACTAGCAAGCAGGTTATAGGTGGGAAGTAATGGTAATAAATGGTCGGCAATTTATTCTGGCTGTAAAAGTTCATTTGATGCACTCACAGGGCTGGCCAGCGAGAATCGATGGCATGGAGCAGAGGTGAGAGGTCAGCACACAGCTCTCGGGACAAATGGAGATGGAGTCCCCCTTGCCATGATGGATGGTGGCAACCTTCAGTTCCTAATTGCTCCCAAAGAATTCACATATGACGCCAGCCCCAAATCACACACATAAGGAGAGGAAGGACAGAAGCCAAGGCAAGAGGTTTGGTCAGCAAAATTGGAATCACTTGAGAAATGGAGGCGGCAGCGGCCCCATCTGAGCCTGCCCTATAAAAGCCTAAGTGATGTATTTTCTTTCCCCAGTTGATTTTTTGCAAGTGTCTCTCTCCTAAGTTATTAATAACTAATTTCACCATCACGGCATCATGTGACAGTCATAAAATATTGCCTGCGCTTTTCCTAGCAAATTTTAGTATTGAGCCAATAATTGAATCCAAATTATCTATTAAGTTAATTCTTTAGTAGACAATATTTCACACTTGAAGTCATTTTTCACAAGAACTCGGGATGAAGTAATTGTGGAATTCACGATGACTTCTTCCCCCTATAGAAGAAGTAAAAATAAAATCGCTGGGTTCAGCCTGGAAGGTGTCAAGGTGTTATGAATTTTTTTCTCTTTTATTTTCCCTTTCCTTAAGTAGAACTTGCTCCATGTCCTCAGAAATCACCAGCCAGACAACTGGACATTGTTCCTGTGAGCCCATAGTCCATCTCATAGCTGGAGGTGTCCTGGGGCCAACTCACATGTGTCATCACCCTCCCATCTCCTTCAGCCAGGAATTGTGAGCCTTCCACTTATCAAAGACTACCTCATTTTAGTACAGGTCCACAGTATTAAACCCTTGGGAAATCTTGTCAACTATCCTTCCCTTCTCAGAGATCTAACCTCTTACCCACAGAAAATGCATGTCACTTTCACTGATGGCCACCTGAACTAAAGGCATAAAACCTTCATGCACTTTATTCAGAATCATTGCTTCACAACCCCCTAATTTTTGTAGATTTGGAAAGGTTGGAAAGAGAGGAGAAAGAAAGAGAGTGGCCAAATGTGAGGAGAGGGAGCATTAATAGAGGACGTGAGATCCCAGAGGATAGACTGGAAATGAAGCAAGGACCCCATTTCCGGAGCTGCACCCTTCTGACCAGTTGAGTTTTCTGAGTTTCAGCATCCTTATGGGACCTGAATAAAGCTCAGCTTTTTAGCTCCCATGTCATTAGGAGGTCACATTGGAAACAAAATCAAAAATCACATGTGTACTGACCAACATATATGTATATGTATGTATATATATGAATATATATATACACACACACTGTAATAGTGTTTAACTTCTTGAGAAGGAAAGAGGGAACTATACCTAGCACCATAAAAAAATTATGTAAATGCTCAGATCACTCCACCCTTTTCTCTCCCTCGTCCTAATGGCAAGGGTGGAATAGTCTACCCTTCCACTGCCATTTCTTCCCTCCTGTCTGCATTGCCACCAAACAGTGATCAGAAAAACAAAATGATCCATTCGTTCACTCTGCAAGCATTCACTGGATGCCATGTGACACCAGTGACAAAATCAGCTCCGGCTTACAGGGAAAGCCCAGACAAGACACGTGAGGGGCGCTGGTGGGATAGCGGACACCTCTTGGGCTGCTAGGTCAACTGTTCAAAACTACCAGCAGTTCCTGTGGAGAAAGATAAGGCTACTTCTGTAGAACATTACAGTCTTAGAACCCTGCTGCTCACTGTGAATCGGCATCAACGTACAGAGGAGTCTCGGCTTTCGTTTCTGGTCTATGTGCTCCAGCACCGCCACACTTGTCTGTCGGTGGAGCCTGGCACAGTGTCAGGCTGCAGAACAAGTTTCAGCAGAGCTTCCAAGGTAAAGTGGCCTCGCAAGAGAGGCCTGGTAATCTGCTTCTCAAAATCAGTCAGTGAAAGCCCGAAGGTCAGACTGGAACCGATCAGGGGGATGGCACCAGACAAGGCAGTGTTTCCTCTCATGGTTCATTGGGTCACCTTGGGTCAGGGACTGATTCCCAATGACAAAGGTGCAGGTATTCACCTTTTGTCCTGTGGAGCAAGGGTCTGTGGGGTTGTTCATAGCAGACACTCATCGGGTGGTGGTTTCAAACTGCTGAGTGGGCAGTTAGCACTACGATGTGTAATCATTGTGCCACCATGGCTCCGGGGGCTCCTGCATGAAAACCCTAACCCTCAACCACCACTATCCTCCGTCTTTGCCCCTAAAGGACAGAAAACAGCAACTTAGGGATGAACCTGGGAGTTGGGGCCACACCGACCCAGGTGAGCAGGTCACTTGCACCTCCAGTCAGTGTCATTTTGCCATCCTGTTTAAACAGCTAGAATCAAGCAGTCCCCTTCCATTCTCAGGAAACTGAAATTGAAAGTTCCCTTTGCTGGAGAAATTTATGATGATGATGACGATGATGATTTCAAATGAATATGACACTTTACCCTTTTTAATAGTTCATTAACACTTTCATTAGTATTCTTATTAGCATGATTATCATCATTGAAAGTAGGTACTGAACTTCATCAAATGGGTTTTCTCTAACTTCTGGAATAATTGCATGCTTTCTGGTGTTGTTGGTTTGGGTTTTTGTTTTGTCTTCCTCCTTTGGCACATAAATGTGGTAAATGCCTAGGTTTTCTGCTGTTCAACCTTCCTGCCTTCTTCAAATAAGCCTGACTTGATTATGGTGATGGTTTTTAATACGCTATGGAATACAGCTAGAGAATGTCTTATTGGCTTGGTTTCTTTCCCCCCACCCCCAACCCACCCCATTCTTCTCTGTCTTGGTGTTGTCCTTCTCTTGTCCTTCAAAACCACCATTTGCTGTAGACTTGACTCTTACTACTGGCAGCCTCCTGTGTGGTAAGAGGAGAGCTGTGCTCCCTAGTGGGTTTGGAGGCTGATTCTGCCTTTGGATCTCTGGGACTTGCTTCAAGAGGCCTCTGGGTACCCTCAAACCTCCAGCTTCTCAGTTAATAACCAAGTGTGGTAACCATTCACAGCACCCTGGGACTCATCATTCTAGTTTCAGAGTAACAATTAAACTAGCTTCACTAAACCAACTTTCTCTCTCTCTCTCTCTCTCTCTCTCTCTCTCTCTCTCTCTCTCTCTCAAATTTTCTGAAGGAGAACTGGCAAGATGTAGACTATCTTCTCCATATATGGCTTCTAGAACTCCACTATAAATTGGTGTGGGGCTTGGGTTTTAAGGAAAGAAGTTGGCTCTGATTTCTTTATTCGATCCCAGTCTGTTCAGGTTCTCTATTTCCTTTTTGGCCAACTTGGGATGTTTTCATTTTCCCAGAAAGCTATCCCATTCAGAGAAGGCTTTTTTTCAGATGCATTGGTGTGTAGTTGTTCTTAATGTTTGTTTTGTTTTGTTTGTGTTTGACATGATTTTCCACTTTGATTCTGTTTTGTTTTATTTCATCTTCTCTTCCTTTGTTTTTTCTTGGTAAGGCTTGCCAAAGATTTGTCTATCTTATTTATCTTTTCCAAAGACCTATGCTGAGATTGTTTTAGTTATTTTCTACTTTCTGACCCCTGTCTTTCTGCTTATTATTTCTGCCTTTCTTTCCTTTAAGCTTGTACTGCTGCTACTTTTCCAGCCTCTTGAGTTGAATGTTAAACTCATTGATTTTCAGTCTTCCAGTAAATCTATTTAAAGCTATACATCTCCTCTTAAATGCCATTTTACATACGTTCTATAGAAGTTGACATGTGGCATACTCATTTATTTAGTGTTAAAGGTTTTTCGGTTGCTTTTATTATTTCTACTTTAATCCAAGGAATTTCTAATAGTGTCATGTTGTAGTTCCCAGGTATATAGATTTTCTTTTCTGTAACTGATTTCAAGTTTCACAGTGTTACGGACCAAGAAAATCACCAACATGATGCTGATCCTTTGGGATTTATACAAGCTTTCTCTATGCCCTAGTTGAGGTCATTTGTGTAACCATTTTGCATACAGTCAAAAATGTGCATTTTGGGTAGTTAGGTATAAAGTCATATGTCTCGGTAAGTAAAACCATATACACATTTAACTTTATGAAACACATTGTGAAATCTTCCTGATATTTAATAAGCTGTGTCTATTGGCTTTATTAACTGCTAAGACAAATGTATTAAAAATATTCTGTTAACAAAAAGGCCCCAGGTACAGGAAGGAAGAACATTTTCCAACATTGAGTGTGGTGATGATTGTACAACCCTTCTTAGCATGAGTGAACTCTTAAATCACATGATCTAATAATATCTCAATAAAACAATTTTAAAATAAAAATATTTATTACTAAAAGAATAGTCCATTAAAATGGTTGATTTTTCTATTTCCTCCCATGTATCTAAAACTACCTCTTCTTAACTTTTATTTGTTGTGCTGATGGAAGTTGACAGAGCAGACCTGATTTCCAGTTCCTGATTTAAACACATTCTGGATCGTGACCTTGGTTGCCATCCCCTCAATGTAATCACAGGCTTCTATTTTCCCTGCTCCCATTTGGAGTATTTTGTAGCTGTCACCTGCATCGGACCAGTCAGATGTGGGCCCCATGGAAAGAATAGACCCCGTCTCGCCCAGCCCTGCCCCAGGAGGTGCATCTCAAGTCTGCACAGGCCTGTACGAAGTCGGCCCTCAGTTCTTTCTGACATGCCCTTTCTCCCTCCCATCCACCTGCACCATAAACTCACCTGAAGGCCCTGGTGCTCCCTGAATGTCACTGACCCCAAACTGCGCCCTACACCCTCCCTGGCCAATGCCTGGCAAGGCTCTAGCCCTGTCATTCCTTTCTGAACATCAGAGGCCAAGGGCAAAGAATCCTAGTTAGTGCATACTCTTAGATGCAGTGTCCTCCCAGGAGGATTTTTTAGCTCTTCTCAAACCAGTAGCCCCTGGAAAATGCCCCCCCAAAAGATGCGATTAGCAGCTGCCTCTCTTCTCAGTCACCCATAGCTGAGCCTCGCCTTCCCTAGAGTTCAATGGTAGAGAGTTGGTATGTTGGGGAGAGGTCTACTGTACTCTATCAGGGGGTGATCACCAAGGTCCTTCCACCTGTGGCAGCCTTGCTCTGCCTTCTTGTCAAGACCACATGTGCTCATGGGCCACAGATGGGCACAGGAATTTGGAAGTTGTCGGGAGCCTGAAAACTTCCCCTTCCACCTCCTTGCTGCTATGTAAATGCTGTTGTGATTGAAGTTTGCACATTATAAGTGCTTTATATTAAATGTGTTTAGTTGCTGTAAAAAAATAAAAGCACTTCATTGAGAAAAAAACTATCAATTACTCAAGAAAAAGCAACTTTCAGGAGGCAGGGAGAATTTTAAAAGGAGGAATGAAAACAAAAAAAAAGTGACGCTAAATTGAGGGGATTATTCTCAATGGCATAAAACAAAATGTATATGAATTGTTGAATAGAAAACTGCTTTGTTCTGTAAGCTTTCATCTAATTCACAAGTAAAAGTTAATGTGTGTGAGCATGCATATGTGGACGCATGCCCTTCCTTGCCTCTAACCCTCCATTTTCTCATGTTCCTCAAAGAAACCCTAAGTCCTTCTGATGGTCTTTAGGCTCACTCCCCCCCCAGAAACCCTCTGCTACCACTTTCCTCTCCACTCATTCTGTCCCAGACACTTAAGCTTCCTGACTGCTGGTCATTCATACCAGACATGCTTCTCCCATCAGCCCTTTGTACTGACTTTGCTTCTTCAAAGAAAACTGTCTCCCTAGATACCAACATGGATATATCCCTTAGCAAGTCAAAGGTTTTGTCACATGTCTCCTCCATGAAATCTACTCTGATCATCTTACATGAAGGTGTAGCCCTCCCCACTGTGACATGCCCAGACTACTTTTTCTATGTACTTACCAACTTCTATGAAACAGTCCAATTTATCTATTATGCTTCCTCATTATGTTATCTCACATTTGATCCTTAAATGACAGACCTTGTGTTTGTCATCTTTCTCTGAGAATGCAGCCCTAGAACTGACGGACAGCCCCAGCTGTAGCCACACAGGATCCACCATCATGTCAGGCTACACTTCCTGCAAGTTGCTCCAAACAAATAGCTGAGTACAGCAGGAGTTCTAAGGTAGGTGCATTCCAGCCAGATACTATATTCCTCCTGCAGGTAAATTTGGTGCAAGAGCCTCCAGTGTCCTGGCCAACCCATTCCTGGAATGGACTTGAGTCTGAGACTCTTCCTACTAAAATCTTTCTTTCTCCGTTTCTTCCGTTGTGTCACAGACTGAAGGCTCTCCCTGCTTCCCTTGCTCTTTACCTAGTAAGTCTCTGGCAAATCTAACCCTTCTTGATGAGTGTAAATGTGTGCATCATGCTGTGCACTCGTATACACCAAGCGCAGTGCCAGTAGACCCAGCCATTGCCATCAAGTTGATTACAACTGTACATGGTCATATGAGACAGAGTAGCACTGTTCCACAGAGTTCCCAAAGCTATATGTTTCTATGGACGCAGCCTACCTCATCTTCCTTCCATGTGCAGCTTGTGGGTTGAAGCTTCTGACCTTGTGTTTAACAGCCCATTGCATAATCCATTGCAAGACAAGTAGTATGCTCTACTGATCAAACCCTACAATCCCTAGACTTGGGAAAGGTGTTCAATAAGAATATGGGGAATAAGCAATTAATGAAGGATAAGGGGCAAACCCCATCACCTGTCAAAAAGAACATTGCAAAGTAAATCATAAGTACAATACTGTCTATGATAAAATTATATCTCTCCGTCTTCAAGGAAGTCCAATCAATACAACTATTATTCAAATTTATGCACAAACCACAAAAGCTAGTGATGAAGAAATGGAATCATTCTACCAACGACTTCAGGTGAAAATTGATCAAACAGACTATCAAGATGCACTGATAATTCATTATGATTAGAATAAAAAAGTTGAAAACAGAAGAAGGAACAGTAGTTGGAAAATATAGCTTTAAGGATAGAAACAAAGCTGGAGATCACATGATAGGATTTAAAAAATCAATAACTTGTTTGTAGCAAATATGTCTTTTCAACAACACAAAAGGTGACTATACACATGGATTTCCCCAGCATAGAAATCAAACAGATGACATCTCTGGGATGAGAAGCAGCTAAAGTCAGACCAAGGACTGACTATGAAACAGACCAATAATAGTTCATATGTAAATTCAGGATAACGCTGAAGAAAATTAAAATGAGTCCAAAACAAACACAATATGACCTTGAATCTATCTCACCCGAATTTCGAGAACATGTCAACAAATTTGACTTATTGAACACTGATGACAGAAGACCTGATGAGCTGCATCAGTACATCAAGAATATCATTCATGAAAAAAGCCAAAGGTCATTAAAAAGACAGGAAAGCAAAAAAGATCTAAGTGGATGTGAGGAGAGACTCTGGAACTTGCTATTACTC
>PVJH01037159.1:0-18174 GCA_004026705.1 Nesogale talazaci | reverse complement strand
CTCTTCTTCGGACTCTTCTTGTCCATGTACCTGGTCACTGTGCTGGGGAACCTTCTTATCATCCTGGCTGTTAGCACTGACCCGTACCTTCACAGCCCCATGTACTTCTTTCTCTCCAATCTGTCCTTTGTCGACATCTGTTTCATCACCACTACGATCCCAAAGATGTTGGTGAACATCCAGACCCAGAGGAAAGACATTTCCTATAAGGGGTGTCTCACTCAGGTGTATTTTTTCATGATCTTTGCCGGACTGGATAATTTCCTTCTGACTGTCATGGCATATGACAGGTTTGTGGCCATCTGTCACCCCCTGCACTACACCATCATCATGAATCCCAAGCTCTGTGCCTTGTTGGTTCTGATGTCTTGGGTCATTATTTTCTGGGTCTCCTTGCTCCACATTTTACTGATGATGCGACTGAACTTCTGCACTGGGACTGAAATCCCACATTTCTTCTGTGAACTGGCTCAGATGATCAAAGTGGCCTGCTCTGATACCCTCATTAATAACATCGCCTTGTACTTGGCAACGGCCCTGCTGGGCGTGTTTCCCCTCGTTGGGATCCTCTTCTCTTACTCTCAGATTGTCTCTTCCTTAATGAGAATGTCCTCTGCGGGGGGCAAGTATAAGGCCTTCTCCACCTGTGGATCTCATCTGTCTGTGGTCTCCTTGTTCTATGGGACAGGCCTTGGGGTCTACCTCAGTTCTGCTGTGACTCATTCTTCCCAGAGAAGCTCCATTGCCTCAGTCATGTACACTGTGGTCACACCCATGCTGAACCCCTTCATCTACAGTCTAAGGAACAAAGATGTGAAGGGAGCTCTGAAAAGGGTCCTCAGTAGATCAGCGTTTAGTCAACGATGACCACTGGTCTCAAGAGTTAATGTACCTTGAGGTCTTCAAAATCAAATGGCAAGAATTAAAATATCAGAGTTAATTTCTTTTTCACAAAACGCATGCATATTTTCTACTATGCCCGACGCTACTTTGACTTTTTTTCTACTGGCCATTGTGACATTTCCCAAGTAAATTTTTTGACTGTTCTTTCTTATATGCTGTCCATAAAGTTTTTTCTTTGATCAACTTCTAAAATAACATCCTTGAGTCCCAACGTCATGTAGGACACATTTAGCATTTCAAGAGCTGATGTCATTGTTCCAAAAGAGGACAATTTCTCAAATACTAATTCTGGTCTTTAAAATTGAGGCAAACACCAGTGAGGTCTGATAAAAGAAGATAAAATATTTCAACTCAGAATGGTAAATATAGTCATATTAACATCAGTCGATGCTGTTGTTTAAAAAGAAGTCCATATGAAAGAAGCACACCACCATGTACGATTCAAGGACCTTAAATAATACAATCCAAATATAAAGGGGGGAAGACATCAGAGTTTTAATTGTGAATATTTGGTGTGCAGAATGCTACAGATGATAGTAGAAACCCAACATTTATTTGTTGGGTCACAATTGGTGAGTAGCCCAGATTCATAGTTGAGCAATGTGAATGTTATCAAACAGAAAGCATTATAAAGTTGGTTGTGGATGATATAGTTAAATAAAAATAGTATCATTTGATTGCTCTTTTGACCCACTTTAAAGCTTTCAGTTAAAAAAAAGTAATGGGAAAGCACAAGTGGATTAAGGCCCTAATGAATTCCTTCTGACCATGTACCAGGCTTGGGAATAGCCTTGCAAGCATGTAGACTGCATTGCAAAGGGTATTTTTCCTAAGGTATTTTTCTGAAGTTAGAAAATTTATCACCTCATCCTTTGATTTTCCTTATGAGCCATTTAATTTTTCTCACGGTGCAAATATCTTCTGCTTTCATTTTGATGGAGGGTTTCTTATATTCTCATTATATTTTTTGTTTAATTTGTTTTTAATGAAGGTATTCTATACATTCAAAGCAGGATGAATAAAGAAAGGTAGCAAGTGAATTAATGGTTTCCTGGGGTTATAATCCAGAAGTTGGGTGGGAAAAGGGGAGATAATAACTGGTACAAGGATGAAAATAACATTCTAAAACTGTTTGTAGTGATGATTGTACAATTCTTATTGAGCGATTAAACAATTAATTGTATGATTTGTGAATTTAATGGTATTAAAATTGGGAGAAAAAAGGGATATATTTTTTACTTTCCTTGGGTAATTCTTCTAAGAATTTTTAAATTTTTTAGCAATTTACATCCCATGAAATCGACCCTTTGCTGTAATTTTTCTTAGTTTCACAATTGGCATCACAGTTTAAGTTTTAAAAATTCACTTACTATTGATAGATCAGATGGTTAGACAGAGTATGTCTCCCAGAAAATCAATAACCAATTCTGAAAAGCTAGCCTTGTTCATAAAGAAAAAACTTTACTTAGAGATAAGACATATGGTACCAGTTGTACAATTCTACTTGATGTGACTGAACTATAGAATGATAAATGCATTAAATCCCAATTAATATAAAAACAAAACTTCCTTTTATTCTGATGACACATTCTTCGTCATATAGTGCAGTTTCTCTAATAATTTTCTCAGCAAATAAATTCAATAAATATGTTAAGAGGATAAAACATACTTTAAATCTTTCCTGATTTTAAACCTTGCAGTATTCCCCTGATCATGTCCCATAGCTGATTCTTCATCTGTGTAAAAGTTCCACATGAGCACAATTTAGTGTTCTGGAATTCCCATTCTTCTCAAGATTACCCATAATCTGTTATGATCCAAATAGCCTACTGCTTTGTCTTCATCAAGTAAACATTTGATTGTATTCTCTGCTTTTAGCCTTGACCCATAAGTCATCAGTATGTATCCCCTATTCTGTGTCTCTTTGGAATCCAGTCTGAACCTCTGGCAGCATCCTGTCAATGTACTTACTTCTGCAATAACTGTCGAATGATCTTCATCAAAATTTTACTCTCGCGTGATATTAATGATATTGTTCTATCATTTGAGCATCCTGTTGAATGGCCGTTCTTTTGAATGTGTACAAACATGGATCTCTTCCAGTCAGTCAGACCAGTAGCTTGTCTTATAAACTTCCTGGCATGGATGAGTGAGCCATCTTACTTTTTCAGATTTGTGAAATATATCAATTGGTTCCATAAATTCTTGAACCCTTGCTGAGCCCCGGTGGTGAAAGTGGTTGAGCGCGGGACTGTGGCCCATGGGCTTTACGGTTCAAATCCAGTGGCGGCTCTCAGGAGCAGTGCTGGGTAGCTCCCACGAACACCAGAGGGCAGTGATGCCCAAAAACAAATTCTTGAACCCTTGAGTTTGTCCAATAATTTCATTGCAAGCTTGAACTTTTTCCAGTAACTTTGGTTCTTGCTCATATGCTGCTACCTGAAATGGTGGAATCTTGAATAGTTCTTTGTGGGACAGTCATTCTATGCTATCTTTCCATGATCTTGTGGTGCTCCCTGCATCCTTTAATATTTTGCCTGAATAATCTTTCAATATTGCAACTTACAGCTTGAATTTTTCTAGAGTTCTTTCAGTTTAAGATTGCTGAGTCTGTTCTTTTTGGTTTTCTAATTCTAGGCTTTTGAATATTTCATTATAATACTTTTCTTTGTCTCCTCAAGTTGCCATTCAAAAATTTCTGTTTAATTCACTTGACTTCATTTTTTCCCCCATACGCCTTAGGTACTCTATGATGAAGAGCAGGTATCAGAGTCTCTTCTCATATATACTTTGATATTTTCTTTCAACCCTGTCTTTTAAATGATCGACAGTTTTCTTCATAAATTATCTTTTTGATGTCCTACCATAGTTCATCAGGTCTTCTGTCATTAGTGTTTAATGCATCAAACCTGTTCTTGAGCTGTTCTCTAAATCAGGTGAGGATATACTAAGGGTCATATTTTGGCTCACTTGGGCTTGTTTTAATTTTCAACTCAAATTAAATTTACATATGAACAATTCATGGTCTGTTTTATAAGCAGTGCCTGGCCAGATTTTCTCTTCCCACAGGTGTAATCAATTTGTTTTCTGTGTATTCCACATGGAAACATGTTGTTGAGTGGGAAAAAGTATTTGATATGAAAAAGTTTCAGTACTTATAAAATTCTGCCATGTGATCTTCAGCATAATATCTATCACAAGACCATATTTTCCAGCCACTGAATCATCTACTTTTGCATTCCAATTGACAATAATTACCAATGCATTTTGAGTACACATTTGAACAATTTTAGCTGAAGACATTTGTAGAATTCTTCATTCTATACATCACCAGGTATAGTGGTTGGTGCATAAATTTGAGTAATAATTCTATTGCTTGTATTTCCTAGAATGTGTGAGAACACTATCATATCACAGACTAAATCATACCTCAATATATCGCTTAGCATATCTTTTGGGGGGAATAGGGAAAAAAATCTACTGCATACATACATTCTTGGAGTGAGGTCCAGGTAGTATGTAGGGGCCAGGGTCAATCCAGGGATACATATGGTAGCTAAATAAAAAGAAGGGGGAAAGAAAAGAAACAAAAAAAAACATGGGTAGCTTATATGGCCCAGGGACAACAAAGCCTACCTTAGAAGATGCACACCAGCCTGTGCGACCATGCGATGTGGAAATACCCAGTTATCACACATAAAAGAACAAAAATCATATTATTGTGTCTACCCTCCAAACAAGATCATTGAAGACAGAAGGGAGCAGATGCAGTCAGAGAGGAGAAATCTGATGGCACCCACCTATCAAATAATAAAGCACCTGGGATTGTGAAGACTTGAGGGTGAATGGATAGCCATCTAGCCCAGAAGCAGCAAAGCCCACATGGAAGAAAAACACTAGTATGTGTGATCATTTTTGGGGGGGCCTCAAGGGAGCAGATATCAAACATCAAAGAACAAGAACCACGTCACTATGAATGGGGGGCAGAGCACAGTGGGGATCCAAGGCCCACCTGTGGGTAATTGGACACCCTCTCACAAAAGAGTCATGGGGAGGAGACAGGCTAGAGAGGCGCAGTGAGGTGGCGATGAAACATCCACTTTCCTCTAGTTCCTGAAGGCTTCCTCCCCACCAACTGTCATGGTCCCAGTTCTATCTTACTGGGGCGATGAGAAATGGAAATGCAGGGAATCCAGGACAGATGAACCCCTTGGGGCCAGTAGTAGGAGTGAAGCTACTGGATGGGTGGAGGAAAAGTGGGGTAGAGAGGGGGAGCCAACTTTGGGGATCTACACATAACCTCCTACCAGGGGGACAGACACTGGGGGAGAGGGTGAAGGGAGACATCGGGCAGTGTAAGTTATGACAAAACCATAATGTATAGAGTATTGAGAGTTGGTGGGGGAGTGGGGAGCAAGGATGGAGGGGAAGGGATGGGAGGCTGAGGTCAGGGACTCAGATGGAAAGGTGGAGGTTTGGAGAACAATGACAGCTGCAGACATGTGAAGAAGCATGGCACAATATATGTATTACTGTATTAAGAGAAACGATGTATGAGCCACCAATAAAATGATTAAAAAAACACACACACACAAAAACATGGGTAGCAGGGGAACAGGGAACTAACCCTCTTAAGGGGAGAGTGTTCTTTATATCTCTACAGAAGAGGGAGCAAGGGGCCAGATTGCCACTTGGTTCACCAAAACATGAATGCCACATACTGGCATGGAGCTGGCCCAAATCCCAACTACGTGGACACCCATCCTCCCCTCAGAAGAATTCACTTCAGAGAACAGCACTAAAGCTATCATTCAGGGCAAGGGGACTTCTGATAAGAGCACACAAGAGCAAATGAGGAGAGGGAGGAGAGTGGAACACATTCTGGCCCACCAAGCCCTCAGGATGATATATTCAGCTCAGAGCGGTAATGCACAGAGAGAACCATAGGGCGGGCACCATCACAAGACACAAGTCCCTCACTGACCCATAGCGCTTCCAGGACCACACTGGAGGCCCAGTGAGGGACTTGTGCTCAGTCTGATCCTACCGCTCCAGGGAGAAACGCTAAGAATATGCATCCAATAAAGCAGCAAGGGGGCAAATGAAGTCACGGGGGAATAACAAAAATAAACTTTGGGTCCAGGTGTGGCACCCCATTAAACTCAACAGGAAAGCACTCCTAATGATCAACAAACAGACCTTGGACTATTTATAGGCTCGTCTTATTATTTAATAAAAAAAAGTATACTTTTATTGGCGGGTCTTCTATCTCTTACCACAATCCCTACATTCCTCCAATGAGTCAAGCACATGTGCACATATGCTATCATCATCATGTTCAAAGAATTCTCTTTCCACTTGAGCCCCAGATATCAGCTCCCCATTTCTTCCCCCCTCCCCTGCCTGCCCTCCCTTTCCCTCACAAAACCTTGATAAGTTATAGATAACTTTTTTCCATTTATTGAATCGTCCTCTGTCACCCCTCACCCACTTTTCCAATATGTGTGCCCCTGGGAAGGGGTTCTATTGAGCCTGTGATCAAATCTCCCTTCCTTCCCCCACCTTCCCAGAATCTTCCTGATATTTATACTCTCCTTGTTGACCCTGATGGAGTTTATCTATGCTGAATTACCTGTGTTGCAAGCTCTTATCTATATCTCTGTTCTAATCTGATTTGTGAGGAAGGTCTTGATAGTTGGTGAATGAAGCATCAAACAGCTGGAGGAAAGTTGTATGTTTCACCAGTGATACAGTGTATTGTGTCTGACTTATCTCTTCCCTGTTACCCCTCTGTGAAGGGATGTCTAATTGTCTAAAGATAGGCATTGGGTCTCTATGCCATGGGCCCCATTTATATTAGAGTTTTGTTCTGGGTCTTAGAAGCCTGATACCTGATCCCATCGACATCTGTTGATCACATAGGCGGAGTGCTTCTTCCATGTGGACTTTGTTGCTCCTGAGCTCCTGTTGGTGCCACATCTCTGTCTCCCAAATCTATTTTTGGTATTCCCTTCCTGCTTATCTTCAAGTCTTTAAGAACCCAGACACTATATCATTTGATAGCTGGGAACCATCAACTTTCTTCACCATATTTGCTTATGCACCCATTTTGTCTTCAGCAATTGCATTGGAAAGGTGAGCATCTGCAACCTTAATTCTTAACACACACACACACACACACACACATATATATATATGAGTACATAGAATACATCATTCTATTCCCCTCTCATTATGTATATGACTTATAAATATAGATTTACCTATATACATGCCTGTATTTAGGCCCCAATAAATGGCCCGTGTCTCCTGGTTCTTGTCTCTATTTCATTTTTACTTCCTTCTTGTCTCACCATTATGTGAGGCTTTCATTCTGGTTTAGTAATTCCTGGCTGCTGCATTGCCCTTGATTGAGCTCTGATAGTCATCCTCTGACCTTCCTGCCATTGATTTTAGTTCCCTTGCTATTCCCTTGTCACTAGGTTGGTTCCCTTTCCCCCTTCCTTTCTCACACCTTCTCTTCTCCTGTAACCCCCCAGGACCATTGGTCATGTTCTTTTCATCTCTGAATTGTTGAGCCCACCTCTCCAGATAGACATGTAGATACATTAATAGGTGAAAAACCAGGTAAAGCCAAAATAAAACAACAAAGGAAGTCAAAGCCAAGATAACAACAGTAAAGAGCAAGAACAAAATAACAGTAACAAAAGCAAGCCACTGACAAAAATGAGGAAGCGTATGACTAGGTCAAGGTCTGTTTGTTGGCCTTTAGGCGTGTTTCCCAGTTGAGTCTGATGGGGTGCCACACTCTGTCGCTCCAGTCTATTTTTGGTACTCCCTGGGCTTTCATCAGTCTGTTCCCCTTGCTGCTCTGCTGCACGCCCTCAGCACTTACCTTCTGGTGTGACCTCTGACCATATTCTGCTTCTGTTCATGGGATTTTCAGTAACTGACAATATTTTGATGTTGTTTATAATTCTCAGTGGCCAATTCCTCAGAAGTGAACAGCCTATTCCTGCTTCACAGTCTATTCTTAGTCTGGAGGCTCTGCTGAAACCTTTTCACTTTGGGTGACCCGCCAGGCATTTGAAACACCACGGACATATCTTTCAACATCACAGCAACACACAAGTCACCACAGCATACTAAACTTACAGACAAATGCTGTCCCTAGCACAATGAAATAATAGAAAATGGCAGGAGCATTTTAAACAATGACTTTAATATCATTCTTGTACCGTGCAGAACAAGGTTCCTCCACCAAAATGAATTTAATTTTTGTCACAATGAAATTTTGTAGGTCAAGGCTAAAGAACTTTCTGCAACATTAATACCCACTTTAGAGAGAAGCTCCTAATTTTTAAATTAAATCTTATTGAAGAGAGTCAAGAATTACAGCAGTTCCTTATGGAACTTGTGTGATTCTTCGAGATTTTTTTTTTAAAGTAAGGTGAAAGAACATAATCTAATCCCAGGAGAAACATTCTAATTGTAATCATTGAATATAATAGATTAAAAAATAACAATAAGATGTAATAAATTTGCCTCTCTTTACAGCTGCTTTCAGGAAACACAATTGGGAGAAAGGGTTCTTTTCATTCCATCTCTATCCCACGAGAGCTCAATTGTTTAAAGAGTACAAGGATGAAGACCACAATTTATTTAATAAGATACTCTGCAATTTAAGCCCTGTGGCCCCGGAAACTTTACGTAAGCTCCCAGATTCTCTAAATGGTCTTTGGCTTCCAAATATGTAAACTAGGCTTTCTATGCTTGGTGCATTTTCTAGAACTTTCTGCAAAAATCATTTTAGTAAAAAGAGCTGGGATAACCAGGTGTTCCTGTGAAGCTATAAAAGTTTCAGTATTGATTTGTGACTGCTGTACGCAGAGGAAGTAAAGAAGTTTTTTATTAAAACCTCTCATTTTTAGGGTCAAGTACCAGGGACACAAACAAGAGTAGAGTTTGAGCCTGGACTAGCAGCATTAGAACCACATAGGATCTGGTTGGAAGGGCAGATTTTCAGCTTCCACTAAGCTCTATTCCTCCAAAGTGCCTTTACAAATATTATCACATTTGTTTTTGATATTGCAATATTGAAGTATATTTTATTTGTCCTATTACATGTGCTTAAACTAGCAGAGTGATAGTTGAACATTATAATTTATAGCATTTAGTGTGCATTAATTTCCATTGCTTAATCCTTGAATTCAGTGCCCAGAGGCACAACAGTCTTGTTCCTGTAAGCCCTCAGCTTTACTTGCTTCATGGCGTGGGGAATCCACCATTCAGTTTTACGTACTGGCTCCTGGTTCTACTGCTGCTGCTCCTCCAGTGTCACAGCTCTCTTCTGGATTCAGGCGGTTCTCTTTGCAGAAATTGAACTCCAAAGTATACTCCACTCCTGGCCCTTGCTGGTCATGAGATTCCACTGCTCTTGCTTCTCAGAGGGATCATGTTATATGCAACAGGATGACATTCCAGTGAATCTTGTTCAGGATTACTTACAGGAGAAATCTGTCAGTATCTGCTCCTCCCTGTCTTATGAGAACCATGCAGGAAAACAGTTGTTTGGTGGGAGTTAGTGACTTTGACTAGACAAGCCACATAAATAATTCACTGCTCCTACAGGGTCAGCAGATAGCATAGTGATGGCAGAGATAATCTTGAACCATCTAGGACTTAATCTTGCGTGGATCCACAATCAGTGCTCATAACAACAGCAGTAAGAAGTCAAAGGGCATATTGGATCGGGCAAGTCTGCTGCACAAGTCTTCTCTGCAGGGTAGAGGAACAACAATGTCCCTGTGAGATCTATAGTGCACCCGAGTCCTGGGACGTTTAAGTACTTCATAAATGCACAAGACTCACTGCCATTGAGCCAACGCCAACTCATAGAAGCTCCACAGTCTCATGGTCTGGACTCTGCTCCTCGCTTCTGCCCCTTGGTCTCAGTACTGCAACTTCAGGTCTCCACGCTGCCTCTGCCCCTTCAGTCATGGATCTCACATACCCTCCAGTAGTGGCTCTACTTTCTTGATGGTCATTTTCCTCTGCCTGCTTCTTAGGTGACGTACCCTGAAACCTAAAGAAATGGCAAAACTGACCAATCACTAAATTAGAGCCCTCTGCATCTTATTTGAATGCTTCCACAAAGTTGCTGAATAAGAATTATAAAGACTTTGAAAAGAAGAGCCAGATCAAGTAATCTCATTTTACCACAACAGATTTTAGCTAAGCTTCTAGATTAAGACTAACTAGAACAGAGGAGATGATGATACCTTTCTTTGAAAATGGTGAAAACCTTATTGATAGTGGTATATCCTTGATTAGTATAGTGCTGATAATGAACTGCCTCCTTAGAGATAATTTAATGGTTTAAGTGGAATGCAATTTTCAGGGTGCTTATTTGCTGAGTGGGCACAGTTCACAAGGAGAAGACATGATTGCAAACATTCATTTATACTAAGCACTTAGAATGTAGAAAGTATGCATCTAGGAATATTGGAAATCATAAAAAATACAATGCAATGCATAAAAATGGTATAAACTCTTAGGTACTGAATAATTAAAATTGATGAGTGTTAGCCATTTTAATTAGATAGTCATATGATATACTTTGCTGGAAATTACAATTGAAGAGAAAAGTTATCAATTATATTCATCAAAAGACTTCATTAAAAAAAAAAGACTTCACCAAACGAACCAACAGAGAACCCTTAGACAGTAAGAAACATTCAGTCTGCAAATGCTGCAGAACATGGCATCTTCTCTTGTTTGTTTATTTTCTTTTAAATCATTTTATTAGTGACTCTTACAGCTCTTATAACATTCCACACATCAATCATATCAAGCATATTTGTACATATGCTGCCATCATCCTTTCTAGACACTTTCTGTTTGAGCCCTTGGTATCCTCTTTTTTCTCACCTTCTCCTCATCATGACCCCTTGATAAATTATAAATCATTATTATTTTCATCCATTACACTGACCATTGTCTCTCTTCACCCACGTTTCTGTTGTTCATCCCCCTGTTGAGGAGAGTTGCGTGTTGATCATTGTGATCCAGTTCCCCTTGACTCCCCACCTCACCACTTTCCCCCTACCCTGCTGGTATCATAATTCCCATTTCTGTTCCTGAGGGAGTTTTCTGACATGGATTCCAGGGGCTGTGCACTCTTAATCTGTTCAGTGTACAAATAAGAGCTGAAAGGCAGAACTGGGGTCATGAGAGTGGAGGATGCGAAATCCTCAAAGAACCCGTGAAATATTGTGGGTTTCATCCGTGCTGTACTATGCTCTGCTTGACCCATCCCTTCCTTGTGAACCAGGTGTGGCGGGATGTCCTAAAGTTTACAGATGGGTTTTGGGTCTGTGCTCTGCCCTGTCTCATTCGCAACAATGTGTTTTCTGTGTTTGTTTGTTTGGGGTTTTCTTGTACCTATTATCTGATTCAGTTGACGCCTCGTGATCGCATAGGTTGGTATGCTTCTTCCATATGAACTTGCTGCTTCTCTTCTTGTTTAACGTCAAGCCTTTAAAATCTTTTGATGCCAGGCACGATCAGCTTTCCTCACCACATTTGTTTATGTACCTATTTTGTCTTCAGCAAAGGACAAAACAACACCTTAATTAGAAAAATACAAATAACCTAACAAAACGATGGGCATAAGACTTGAATAGGTACTTTAGCAAAGATGACATCAAAGTGGCCAACAACCATAAGAAATGTTTGAGTTTATTAACAATTAAACAAATACAAATTAATGCAACAACATATCACCTCACACCAGTACTTTTAAAATAGAAATTAATAAATACTGAAGAGGATGCAGAGAGATTAAAAAATTCTGGTGGGTCTGTAGAATTTTGCAATCATTATGGAAACAAATATAGCATGTCCTTAAACAAATGCCAATACAAGTACCTTGTGATCCAACAATCTCTCTACTGGTAAATACCATAAATCAATAAAGAATACAACATGAATAGATATATGCCCCCCTATGTTTATTGCAGAAATTTCCATAGTAGTAAAAACATAGAAACAACCCAAATTCCTTTTTAAAGAAGAATCGCTAAACAAATCCGGGTACATGCATATAATGAAGCAATTGAAGCTCTCTTTGGGTTTTCTAAGTCCAGGTCCTTGTGCATTTCATTATAATGTTTGACTGTAATTTCCTTCATCTGAGGATGTCTTTAGGGTTAGTCAATTTAAACACACTGAACCCTGGTAGTGGAGTTAGTATGAGTTGGGCCAACTCAGTTATTTGAAACCACAATCCTGCTTTGGGGGAGAAGACTGAGGCTTTCCTTTCCCAGAAGATCTCAGGAACTTGTAGGGGAAGTTCTGGTCTGTCTTCAGGCTTTCTATGAGCCAATTCTTACTTAGTTGCTTCTGTTGTCATGTTGTCTGTTCATTTATTTTTCATATCTTTTTTCTCCTTTTCCTTTGCTAAATTTGCCAGTGGTTTATCAATTTTGTTCACTTTTCAAAGATCCAACTTCTCATCTTGTTGATTTTTCTATTTTTAAAGAAAATTTTGAGCCATCAATTTCTACTCTATTTTTTTATTATTTCATTTCTCTTGGTATTTATGTGTTTATTTTACTGATTATATTCTAAGTGTTGTAGATGTTAGGTTAAAGTTATGAGTAAAGTTATGAGTTAGTTTGTTATGAGTACTCTCTTATTTTTTGAAGTATCCACTTCTTTTTGTAATTTTGCTGCTGAGGACTGCTTTTGCTGTGTCCTAAGATTTAGGTATGCTCTATTTTTCTTCTTATTTCTTTCATGGAATTTTTAAAATTGGTAGTCTTAATTTCTTACAGCCACCTGTCTTTTTAAAGTAAATTGTTTAAAGTTCGTGTAATTTTATTTTTTTTGTTTAATCTTTCTGTTACTGATTTCTAATTTTTAACATTGTGATCTGAAATGATTATATGTAGTCTCTTGATGCTAGTAAGTGTTTTGATGCTTGTATATGGTCGCTCCAAGTGTGTGCTCATTGAACACTGAAAAAGTATATAATATGTCTTTGTGGACATATGTGTAGACATATAGTGTTCTGTATATGTCTAAAGAATCAAGTTGATTAACTTTGCTAATTCTTCTGTATTTTTGGGGCTGAGCCCCGGTGGCATAGTGGTTGTGCGCGGGACTGCGGCCCACTGGGACGGAGGTTCAATTCCAGCAGTGGGGCTGGGCCTCCTACTCCCACCACCAGTGAGCAGTGATGCCCCCCCCCAAAAAAATTCTTCTGTATTTTTGTTGATATTCTCTCTTGAAAACTACTCTTCTCTAAAGAGTGGCATAGAGAATTATCCTACTATTTTTTCCACTTATTTTATTGGGGGCTCTTATAGCTTTTATAGCACTCAATACATCATTTGTATCAAGCATATTTGTACACATATTACCATATTCACTTCAAATTACTTCAAATTCACTTCAAAATTCACTTCATATTACCATATTCACCATATTTACCACTTGAACCCTTGGTATAAGCTTCTCCTTCTCCCTTCCTCCTTTTTTTTTAATGAATCATTTTATTGGGGGCTCATACAGGTCCCATCATGATCCATACATGCATCAATTGTATGCAGGCCACATTTGCACACTTATAGTCATTATCACTCTCAAAACATCCTCCCTCCACCCAGGCTCCCAGTATCAGCTCCCTGCTTTTCCCTCCCTTCCCCCCTCCCCCATGAACAGTTAGTAATTTATAAATTGCTATTATTTTCATATTGTAAATTGTCCAATGTGTCCCTACACTCACTTCCCTGTTGTCTGTGCCCCAGTGAGGAGGCTACATGTAGATCCCTGAAATTGGTTCTCCCTTTCTATTCCACCATCCCTCCACCCTCCTGATATTACCACTCCCACTACCAGTCTCGAGGGATCATCTATCCTAAATTCCCCATGTTTCCAACTTCACTGTACATCTTCCGGGTTAGCTGAATTTATGTGGTAGAATTGGGATCATGATAGTGGGTGGGAGGCAGCATTGAGAACTAGAGGAAAGTGGCATATTTCATTGCTACTACCCTGCATCTTAATTGACTCATCTCCTCCTTGCAATCCTTCTGCAAGAGGATGTCGCTTCACCTATTGATGGGCTTTATTTTTATAAGCTTTTCTGTCTCTTAAATTCTATGAGTTTGATTAATGTATTTTGAAGGTCTTTCATTATGTGGGTAGATGTTTATCATAGTTAAGTCTTTTTATACAATTATGAATTTAATTTTATATTATAACCATATTTGTTGGTCAGATTGTCTCTTACTTAATATCTATTCTACCAAAAGCCAACACTGCCATCCTGAATATTTCGACCGACTTTAGATTGATAAATTTAGGTCTGTTTTCTTGTTGAAGTTAAACTTTTAATAGTGCAACTCTTGTTATTTTGAAATGAAACAGAAGACAGAAAAACTTACCCTTGAAGAAATAAATCATTCTCACTCTACTGGCAGGAAAATTCCCATCTTTTCCCCTATTGTTTACCCAGTGGAGTTGAAATGTTTAGACTCTAGAAGAACAATAGAACAATTTACTAAATGAAGAGCTCTGAGATTCCACCCCATGAGACTCTGAAAACTTAAAAACTGTCTGTACTTCCCATCTCCATGTAAAAAATTGTTCCACAGCTAGCTGAAAACTGAATTTGGTTTGCCTTAACAGATTTTCAGAAAGACAAACCGTGTCAGTGAGAGGATCAGAAGAAGAGGGCGCACATGCCTCATGTCTCTGGTAAGCAGTGTGGAGCTTCTTGATTTTGTTAGGTAGGTACATTGTCTATATTGGGAAGACGCTTTAGATTTGCAACACAGCCAACTATTTCTCTCTCCTCTCTTCTCTCTCTCTCTCTCTCTCTCTCTCTCTCTTTCTCTCTCTCTCTACTAGACGTTCTCTCTGATAAGTGTTTCTTAAACGGGTTACCGGAATTTTCTTGAGAAGTCTCATTCAATAAGTTTAACTAAAGTAATCTCATCTCTCTCAACAAATATCACATCTCTACTTTCTTCCATAAATTGCAGTTTGCTGTTTAATTATTTTTGCTTGTTTGCTTGTAGTGTAGCATGTGGTATTGTTAGGTCTCATGGAGTAGGCTCAGGGGCACAGCAACCGTACACGAACCTCTCCATGTTTCTGCGACATCTTCATAATCATTCCTATGCCTGAACCGATTACCTTACTGCATTTGAATGGGTTTTGGTTTCTAAATATTTATTTGATATCTAGTTGACTTACTGATGTTACTGTTGTTTTTCCATTAGGCATCATCATTAGTTCCAACTCATGTTGCTCCTATGTACAACAGAATGACAATTACTTAGTCTGGTTCCAACTCATGTTGATGCTATGTCCAACAGAATAAGAACTACTCAGTCCAGTGCCATCCCCACAATGCTTGTTATGTTTGCACCCATGGTTACAGTCATCGTGTCACTATATCTCACTAAGGTTCTTCCCTTTGCCCATTGCCCTTCTCCTTTACCAAGCATTGCATCCTATTCATGAGGAATGATCCACTGAAATTTAAAATGTCAGTTACAAAGCTTCCAGCACCATGGCAATTACCAAGCCTCCAGAGTACGATGAACTGATAGAAAAGTGTTGAAAAATACTGCTAGCTCCTAAAAATTACATTTTATATTACTTTTGCTTAGAGTGCATATCATCTACTATCCCATAGTCATTTTGGCAACTTGAGTTCTTGGACTCATTTCCATTCTTGTCATGGGTGTTCAGTTGAGTGCTTAAGGTGACATAAAATTCCTTTGACATATTTATGAATTTAGCATAACTATTTTTGTTTTTTCATATAGATTTTCCTATTAGATATGGTTTTAAAAGTTATTCTCCTCTAGGTTCAGGAGATTAAGGTCAAACAAAGTCTAAATCTCTGATTCTCAAATAAATAAATCATTACCTACACGAGAAGCCTATCAAGAAATTGTCTTGTATTCTGTTTGTGAGCCTCTCAAGCTCTGTTCTTCTTAACCATCATTCTCTCCTCATATCACTGGCTTCCAAAATTACTTCCCTGACTTAAGCCCAGTGCCACATGGAGTATTTAAGCCTTCTGTTGTGTCAATCTATTATTTTTCTTCTCTTCATTTCTTTTGTCTAGCAATCAACCATTTTTACACTCTCAGTTAAAATTATCTTAATTCAGAAAAGCCTTTTGAGTGACCTATCAAGACCAAATTATTTATGTTCAATGATATCTTATTTCTTTTTTAATTGGTTATTTTTCTCTGTGAACGGATAGCATGAGTTTCTTTTACTAATCTTAGCATATTTATTCACATATTAAGTTTGATTGCAAGTTTAGTCATTTGTTCTATGGAAGATTGTACTATTTTATTCTAATCTATCCACCATATATTTTGAAATTAATTTTAACTAATATGAATATATTATGCTTGATAAAAGAGGTGGCAACAAAAAAGAGGAAGATGCTCAAGATGTATAGATACAGTGGCTATCCACAACAAGAATGGAGAGGACTCAAACATAACAAGAATGGTGAGGGAGACTCAGAACCAAGAAATGTTTCCTTTTGTTGTACATAGGAGTCATTATGAGTTGGAATCAACTCAAGGTCACCTAATAGAAAAAACACTAGCAATGTAGCATATTCTCAAGCAAACACATGTCCCCACAAACAGACACGCCTACATAACTTGTATTTGATGTTAATGCTTGTGTGCTTTTGTTTCCTTCTTTTAGCTACATAGTCTAAATGTCCTGTTCTTATGTGGGAAGAAGCATTCTGGCAGGTGGTCTCTGAAAGAGGAATCCATAGGGGATCTTCAGTGATTAGAATTACTGCATGGAGGTCAAAAGAGGTAACAGACACGATATGTTTGTCACGGTCACAATTCTATCCTTGATGGTTACCCTAGTTGAATGGAAATATTGACAAATGATAGATATGAAAGGCACTTTTATTGTGATGACAAGAACAGATTCCAACACCTATCAAGTGTCTACTGTATGCCATAGGCAACATGCTAGAAATAGTACATGCACGCATCCATTTAAATCAGTGTGCATTCTCCTTATAGAGGGAGAAATTGCTTTTCCCAGTGGATAGATGAGACCTGCAGCAAAGAGAAATTAAGTAATTGCCTAGGGCCTCCTGCATAGCGAATTGGTATTGGTGAAACTGTTTTCTATCCATTATCAACCACACTTTTGTAGTTAAATAAATTAAATGTCTAAACAAAATTAATTTAGACACCAAATTAAACATAAAATAGCTTAATATTAAAAGTAAATAGATGCAATCAAACTCAGAGCCATTGACTGGATTTTGACACATTGCGACCCTTTCAAGCAGTACAAGTGCCCCTTGTGTGTTCCCAAGACTGTGCCTCGTTATGGGAGCAGAAGGCCTCATCTTTTCCCATTGAGCAGCTGCTGGTTTTGAATTGCTGACCTTGTAGTTAGCAGCACAAGGGATACTCATTGAGATCCTCTTATACAGAATATCTTAATAAATTGCACAAAGACAATGAAAGTAATGAATACATATACATTTTCAATTATCTTATTGGGGACTCGTAGCTCTTATAACATTCAATGTATCATTTGTATCAAGCATATTTGTACACACATTGCCATCTTCATTTCCAAATATTTCTACTTGAGTCTTTGGTATAAACTCCTCTTTCCCTCTCACTTTTTTAAAAGAAATCATTTTACTGGGGGCTCATACAACTCTCATCATGATCCATCAATACATTAATTGTATGCTGACCGTATTTGCACACGTGTTGTCATCATCAATCTTAAAACATCCTCCCTACACTTAGGCCCCTAGTACCAGTTCCCCATATTTCCCCTCCCTTCCTACTCCCCCTTCCCCATGAACCCTCAATAATTTACAAATGGTAATTACTTTTTCATATCGTACACCGTTCAGTGTGTCCCTTCACTCATTTCCCTGTTGTCTACTCCCCAGAGAGAAGGATATGTAGATCCCTGAAATTGGTTTCCACCATCCCTCCACTCTCCTGGTATCACCACTCCCACCACTGGTCCTGAAGGGATCATCTATCCAAAATCCCCCATGTTTTCAACTCCAGTGTACACCCCCTGGTCTAGCTGGACTTGTCAGGTAGAATTTGGATCATTATAGTGGATGGGAGGAAGCATTTGAGAACTAGAGGAAAGTTGCATATTTCATGAGTAGATATATTTTAAAGAAAAAAAGAGTTGACAGTTACATCAATAGAAAGTGCCGAG
>PVJH01037158.1:0-18210 GCA_004026705.1 Nesogale talazaci | reverse complement strand
CTTTGTAGCTCAGCCAGGTTCTTTCCTTGGAAATTCTTTTCTGCTATCACTCCTGTGTAAGGAGGTTGGTCATTCCATGGTAAGCACGCTGTTGCTAAACAAAACGCAGTTTGAACACACCAGCATCTCCATGGGGGAAAGGTGTAAGTCTGCTTAAAGATGTGCAATCCTGGAAATATTATGGGGCCGGTCCACTGCAACTACGGCTAACGATGCCGGGATTGACTCCATGGGCAACGCGTTTGGATTCCTTTAATTTATGTTGCCTTATCATTTCATCTCTATCTCCAGTGCTTTCTGGTCCTAGCTCTCGCCTTTACAAAAGGTACTTTCCTCTCTGCCCAAATCACGAGGTTGTACAAGTGCCTTGCCTATCAAAAATAAAAAACAAACCAAAAAACCCCACGCGATTCGTCCTCATTATGTTTTTTTTTTTTTTTTTTGGTGGGGGGGGGGGTGGCATCACTGCTCTCCGGCAGTGGGAGGAGGAGGCCCAGCCCCACTGCTGGAATTGAACCTCCATCCCAGTGGGCCGCAGTCCCGCGCACAACCACTACACCACCGGGGTTCAGCCCCCTCATTATGTTTTATAACATATAAAGAGAGCGCGAGAGACGTATTTCAGAATCAATAAACACTAAGCTTGCCTCTGACATCCAGCAAGCACTTAACCCACGTTGTCCCCAAACAACACCTCAGATCCCCATCACTTCCTACCCCTTCCCCGGAAATGGAAAACGGAAAGGTCCAGAACCCTAACGCTCGGGGATTCGCTTCCCCTCAGGTTTCCCTGTGGGCGGGGCCTGATTGACCGGCGCCCACTGGCTCTCCAAACTGTCGCTTTCAGCGGATTCCGTTTCTGATTGGCTGCTCGGGGCACCGCCCTCTGAGCAGGGCGGGAGATTCGGTGTGCGGCCGGTAGGCGTCGCGTCCCCCCGCAGGCCTCGGGTCCTCGGTGTGCCACGGCTCGGGCTCCGCATCGCTTCTGAGTGCGGCCGCCGCAGCCTTCCCGGTTGCGATAGCGCAGTCGGGCCGCGACCTGCGCGTGTCGGGCGGCGAACGGCGGCCCTGGGGACCTGGCGGTACGTGGGGGGCCACGGGGCAGCCCGCTTTCGTGTTTTGGGCTTGGCGGCGGGCTCCTGAGGCCAGTGGTGCCCAAGCCCAGCCCCGGGTGTCCCTTTTGCACCTGGAATCGGGTCCCTGCGCCCCCCGCTCCGCCCTCTCCAGGCGGCCCCCTGGTTCGTCCGTGCGGGCCCGGACCCTCGGCTGGCTGAGCCAAGAAGCCCGCAGGTCCGCCGCCGAGGGCTTGTTGCCGGCCGACAGCAGCCCTCTGTGGGAGGACTGCATGCCCCCCGCCCCGGTGCCTGGGACGCCCGGAGCCCGCGGCACCCGCCGAGTCCCCTGGCCTAAGGAACCCGCCGCCGGTCGTTGGACGCGCCCGGAGGAGCAGGTAAGAGAGGCGCGGGAGTTTGGGATCACTAGCCCGGACGCTGCCGCGGTGACCCCCTGGGATGTCAGCCCCGACGGAAAGCCGCGAGCGCGCCCTGCTAACGGAACGGAACGCTGGCTCCCCGCGGGTCTGGGCTCGGTGGTGGAACGGGGGCTGAGCCGGGATCCTTCGGCAGAGCTTTCCACACGCAAAGCCTGGGGGGGGGCGGGGGGGAGGGGGGCAACCGCTTACCACGTTACAGTTGAAATCCCCCATGGCCCGCGGACTCCCCATCCTGAGTTCTCCTGCCGCTCCAGGAGCGCAGCCCGGCCCCGCCGCGGCACGGGAAGCCCGTCGTTTATTGAGTGGGAACTGGCTGTGTTCTTTTGTGTGCGTGAGTGTGTCTTATTGGGGTTCGTGGTCGTGGTTCGTGGTGGAAGGAGGTTTAAAGATGGACGAGAGAGCTGCGTGGTCCGTGGAAGTTCCTAGTGAAGAGGCCAGCGCTCGGAGCGTGCCGTGGGCACTTCAGGAAGCCCGCGGGCTGACCGCAGGTCCGCACGCTTGGAACCCACCAGCTGCTCCGCGGGAAAGAGAGCAGGCTCGCTGCTGCCCTAATGAGTTACCGCCGCCGAAGCGCTAGGGAGCTGCTCTGCTCCGCGCTGGAGGTCGTGAGCCCTGGTGGCACTGTGAGTTAGGCGTGGGACTGCCAACTGATGGGGCTGCAGGTTCCCCCCCCCTCCCCCAAATGTGCCGTCTTGGGAACCCTACGAAGAGTCTCCGTGCGTTGGAGTTGACTCCATGTCAGTCCATTTGGTGCTTGGCACTGTAAGAATTAACTTGATGGCAGTGGGTTGGGCTTTGAGTTTTCATGTACTGCTTACATACGTGATCTCATGTAAGAGATCGGAGGTCACTCAGGATAAGGCATGGTGTTAAGATATGACGCTGAGGGCTGAGCCCCGGTGGCGTAGTGGTTCCGCGCGGGACTGCGGCCCACTGGGACGGAGGTTCAATTCCAGCAGTGGGGCAGGGCCTCCTACTCCCACCGCCGGAGAGCAGTGATGCCCCCCCAAAAAACAAAAAAAACAAACCCAAAAGATATGATGCTGAATCACTAATCCACGTTCGAGTTTTTCAAAGTTACAGGAAACTTTAAACATTTACTTTCCATCGCTTCTGGGCCATTTGGCCAAGATCAAGTGTAGTACCCGTTCTTATCAGCTTAACATCTGATACGTCCACTATCCGAGGACACTATGTTAAATGGATTTGGGGAATTGAGAGGTGGAATAGAACCTTGCTCGTCCCCTCCAGGCATCGATCAGGTCTGGCAGTACTTCCAAGAACGGTGCATTCTGTTGGGGGAGGGAAATTTTTTTTTTTTACTTTCCAAGGAGAATGTGTTGCTGGGCACACAGTTGTTGACGCTGCTGCTATATTGCTTTGCAGTCGACACTGGTGTTTTCTGCCCCTAACTCCGTGAAAGATGGCTCATCCGGTAAGCACCAAGACAGTGCCCTGTCGCGTAGCTATGTGACACTGGGCGATGCCAGCCTGTGTGGCAAGAGTAGGCGGCCTCAGGCTTCCTAGACTGTAGTGTTTATGGAAGCCAGTGATTGCAACGCTCCCACAGAGCTCCTTGGTTAGGAAACAGGTAGAAGCAGTTGTCCTAAATCCTTAGGGCTTCTTGAGAGTTATAGATGGTCTCTAAATATCATACATTTTATTGTGATTGTTGGACAGGACAGTGTTTTTATCTTTCCAGGAACTGTTGGAGAAGGGAGAATCTTGTAGTTGCATGTTCAATGTGGTGATTCTGTATTATATAATTTAAATGCTTTACAATCTAGCTAAGGAACGTTGTGTATAAATGAATTCAGCTACAAACTAGAGTTAGACTGTCTCGATCCTAGCGTTAAATGCCATAGAAAAATTACCTTGGGGCTGAGCCCCGGTGGCGTAGTGGTTGTGCGCAGGACTGCGGCCCACTGGGATGGAGGTTCAATTCCAGCAGTGGGGCTGGACCTCCTACTCCCACCACCAGAGAGCAGTGATGCCCCTCCCCCCCCAAAAAAAAAAGGAAAAAAAAAGAAAAATTACCTTGGACAATATTTATCACCTCGAAGACTTATTTGAAAATTTTCTTTGAAAGTCTTTTTTTTTGCAGTCATCTGAAAAAATCACTAAGGATCCCTGGTAACATACTGGATTACATATTAGTCTGCTAATCACAAGGTCAATAGTTAAAACCCACCAACGAGTCAAACTTGGTGACGGCCGTGAGGGTTTCTGTTTGTTTGAGCAGGAACTACTAGACTTTTTAACGAGAATTATGCTGCAGGACCTGTATTCCTTTTTGCTTTGCCATGAAGCTCGGAGACAAAATTCCGTATATTTAGATTTCCTGCTGATCTTTGTATTTTTGCTAGTTAACATTCCCTATTAAGATTTGTGGTCTATCATTTGCTTTATTGCACTTGTTCATTACCACTGCTTCAAATGTTTCGTGGAACTCCAAACCAGGCAACTAAATAAACAAAATAAAACAAAAGCATACTCACCACCAGCGAGTCAATTTTGACTCATGACCAGCCTACCAGGCAGGGTGGCACAAGCCCAGTGGGTGCCCGAGACCGAGTCTCCTGCTTCACTGCGGATCTGGTGCGCCCTGCCGACCTTGCAGTTAGCAGTCCACAGCGGAGCTGCCCTGCAGCCGGGCCTCCCTTGTGGGGACCCCCCAAAACAAGAAACACACACTCCAGGTGGCTCTCAGTCGCCCTGGAGGACAGGATAGAACTGCCCTGGTGAGTTGCTGGGGGACCGTAAACAAACTACTCTCTCTCTCACACACATAAACATTTTTTTAAACTCAGTAAATGTTGAAAACCAGATCAGGCCCAACACGCACCAGAGGGGGGATCACTGACAAGGTTTTAATGTTCAAGTTAGCACCCACAACCACCAGAGGGCAGTGATGCCTCCCCCCCAAAAAACAAAAACAAAAAACAAACAAACAAAAAAAAATGTTCAAGTTAAGTTTATCATTTGGATCTCATCTCGTCATTTCTCCAGTGCACTCTGTTTGGTAACCTGTGTCTTCCCATCCCTCTATTCTGGATAGAGGGAATTCAGTGGAGGCTTATCACCTGTATAGATCTCACAAGAGCATAGCTGCATGTAGTGAAGGAAAAACCTGATTATGCCATGTTGAATCAGCATGCCTTTTGAAGTGTGCTGTATTGACCGAGTGATGTTTAACCGAATGATCCAGAAGATTACTGCTACCTGTGTCACTCTTCTGGCACTATGGGATAAGCAGTGAACTCCTGATCACAAGGTTGGTGGTTCAAATCCACCAACTATGCCTTGGGGAGATAGGCACAGTCTCAGAATCCTTGTAGAAGGCTGTTCAGAGTTGGAACCGACCCAATGGTATCAGAATATAAATCTTGAGTTATTTCAAGTATATACTGCCATTTGGGAAAGCTAGAAACATTTTGGATAGATTCTAGAGATCAAAGACTTGTATATGCAATATATATATATACAAAGAGATTTCAAAAAGTTTGTGGAGATGATTCTTTCTCTTTATCCACAAACTTTTTGAAGCTTCCTTATATAATACCCACCTCAAGTAGTCTGAGGATTTTTTGTGAGCTGGAGTACCTCGAAATGCCTAATATAGACAGAGCCTGACAACTCCTTTAAGACAACAGAATGTTCTAGCATGGGAAATAGATCACAACAAGACAGATAATCCAGAAGCATGTTTTACTGGTAGTGGCCATATACATTATAGATAAAATATTATGTTTATATGCATGCATCTAGCACATAAAACTGCATCTAGTACATAAAAATCCATTGCCTTGAGTGAGCTTTGACTCAGTGTGATATGTGGGTCACAATAGAACTGTTCTTCATAGGTGACTTCTGCCTACGTTTTTGCCGAATCAGGTCTTCTAAGACATTTCTCAGGTGGGCTCCAATTTCCACCCTTTTGGTGGGTGCAGTTAACCGCCCCTCCCAGGGCCTCTGCCTTGCTTGTTACTGCTCGGTACTCTGGAGACAGTTGCAACTCCCACGGAACAAAGCACAGTCCTCTGTCATCTTCATACCTGTTGTTCTTTGGAGACCGTACTGCTCACATTTTGACTTCTTCCTCCTCCTCTCATATCTAAATCAGCATTAGAAGGCTTCCATGGTAACGATCTCTTGACCTTCACTGTACCATCATTATTCAACTCTGGCGTGACGAGGTCTAAAATTACTATCCATCTTATTTCTTACATTCATGGGTTCCTTCGTTTTGCCCTTTTTGCTTTTATTTTTCTATTAGCTGAACCTGACCGAGTTCTTTTTTGAATCACAGGTCACTGTACCTGAATTTTCCAGATGTAGAACATACAGTGCCTTTCAAGGTAAATGAAAATTGAAACAGGTAATTTCACTTTAACAATTGTCAAAAGAAAACATAGCACCATTTAGTTCTATGACCCCTGAGGGCCACAGTCAGTTTTTCTTTGTCAGGATAAAAGACAAACATAGGATCCATAAGAGAAAATTTTTTTTTAGACTATTTTTTTTTTGGGGGGAGGGCATCACTGCCCTCAGGTGGTGGGAGCAGGAGGCCCAGCCTTTGCTCCGTGGAGCTGGAATCGAACCTCCATCCCAGTGGGCTGCAGTCCCGCGCACAACCACTACGCCACCGGGGCTCAGCCCCCATAAGAGAAATTAAAGGGGATTTTCCTCCAGAAACACTGAATCTTATGTACATTGTGTTAGGATCATTAATCCCAGACTATTAGGCTTGTAAGTCTTGAATTGGAATTTTGTCAGAGTTATTCAAGCTTTTGCTTGCCAACTGAACTCTAAAATTAGTAAAGTGTTGAAAATATCATTTGTTTCAAGTTGCCTAAAAAGTCAGAGTAATAATCAGGAAGTTGTTTGGTGGGCATGCAATAAAAGGAGACCAAATCCACTGCTGATCAGGCCACAGCGACCCTGAAGCCAATGGATGCCAATCTTCAGTGGCATTAGCCGCAGCAGGGAGGGCCAGGTTTTGCAGCGCTGACCTGAGTTCTAGCAGCCAATTGCATTAACCACAGTGCCACCAGGGACCCTCATAAAGGTAAAACTTCAGAGCTATTTAATCCTAGGCTTGGTGCACCAGTGAAGTAGCAGACACAGCTGGGGCTACTCATTTTGTAAATTCCTGAATATATCGCCTCCTTTTCTACGAATGTGGTTTTTTTTGAATGTGTTTGTTTTGTAGATGGACTACAGCTTTCCTCCGAAGACTTGTTAGTCTGACCTTACTTTTTTTAGTCACTTTGATGGGAGTTGGTTCCTCCCCAGTCTCAGCACTTCTTCCTTTCATTTTTCACATGTGGAATTCAATGATCTATGATCATGTAAACACAGTAATTCACAATATATATTTTAAAACCTCAAAAGGCTCAACTAGAAGCAAAAAGGACTTTTAAAAGCGTACAAACACACGTTTTCATTATGTTAGTGTGTAACTGGTTTTGTTCGTTGCATCTTTGCTGTTGAGTGATTTGTTGCTTTTGTGTAGGTCGGCTGTGATGAGTAAAGTGGAATTGGAGACAGACAAGATGCTGCAGGTTCGGTTTGTGGGGGACGATGACGTGCTGAATCACATTCTTGATCGAGAAGGAGGTACTTCGTGATTACATCCTTGTAAAACTGCTTCTGTAATGCTTGTGGATTACTTCCCTTTTTAAAACAGTTTAATAATTATATTGAGGAGATAGCACAAAGTTGTGATTTAAAACTGCTTTGAATTTTACTTGATTCGAACTTTAGCTGAAAGATCAAAATACATTTTCATTTAACATGAACTGCTCAGAAGCAGTGGTGACTGATAAACCCCTCTTTGTACTTAAAAGTGACTGGGGGACTGCGATCTTGTACTTTTACTTCTTTTTCTGATTTAGTTAAGAAAACTGGGAGAATGGTCAGTATTTTCAGTGAAAAGGAAAACACTAAGATAATACTATTTTTAGCATTTAAGTCAAAATGGCAATATAAGTGATATTGTAAAAGAATTTGTCCCTGCTCTGTTTTAATTCCGTGGATATCCTTATAGGAGCTAAATTTAAAAAGGAGCGAATACAACTTTTGGTCAATACAAAAAAAATAATCAAGAAACCAGCATGTGACTTGGAAGAAGATGACCGAGAAGTCCTAAAAGATCAGAACTATGTGGAAGTTTTGGGACGAGATGTTCCAGGTATTGGAGGGGTGGGCTGGGGTAGGGAGGGACACGAGTATTTCTGCTAGTAGCTGATACTGCTGCTTTGCAGGGTGCATAAAAGTAGTTGGCTGATTAAATGATGGTGTGCGCTGTATTTACTCTACAGCCTATCATGAATTTAATTAATTTTAGGAAATATGGATGCTACAGGCTATTCTAAAAGTTATTATTTAAGATATCTACCTAATTGAAAAATAATTCCATAGGCTGAGCCCCGGTGGCATAGTGGTTGAGTGCGGGACTTCAGCCCATTGACTTGGAGGTTCAAATCCAGTAGCAGCTCTCCAGGAGCAAGACTGGGTAGCTCCCACGACTATCAGAGGGCAGTGATGCCCCCGCAAAAAAGAAAGAAAAGAAAAGAAATTCCATAAAGTGATTACTATGATGTCCTCTGCAAAAATAGTTGGAAAAAACATTCCAGGAAATAATGTTCAAACCTAGGTGTGTCGGTGTTTTTGTGTTTTCTTTCTTTCTCTTTTTTTTAAAAAAACAACATATAAAGCAGATTCTTGCCATACTATACTTAAAACATTGTTGAGGATCAATCATACCATATTTGGGGGGGGGGGGCATCACTACCCTCTGGTGGTCGTGGCAGCTACCCAGTGCTGCTCCTGAGAGCCGCCGCTGGATTAGAACCACCAAGCTCACAGTCTGCAGTCCCACACTCAACCACTTATGCCACCGGGGCTCAGCCCCATACCATATTTTTTTTAAAATGTTTTATTGTGATTTGAGTAGAAGTGTTCAGAGTAATTAAGTTTTCCACTCAGCAATTCATGCACTTTTTCTTTTCTCTGGTCTTCTTTACATACTCTTTGTTGTATGCCATTGATGGCAGTCCCCGCAATGTAACAACACTCATCCCTCTTTTTCCTGTATTTTTTGTCTTTCTATCCCTTCCCGCCTGCTGAACTTTGTGGGAAAATGCTGCCTGGATGATTGATTATTATTCTAAGACACTATTTATGTTTTCTTTAGGCTATAGATGCTATCGTGTACAGTTTACACTCGTGTATAGGCTGAGTTTTTCAGCATATTTCTTATGCGGTCTTTGTGGTAAAATCGGTGCCTCAGCTGATACTCGAGTATACATGTTATATAGATAGTCCATAATTTAATCAGTCCCTTTGTTGGGCATGCTTCTAACATTTATATAAATGTAAGTTAAGACACCCTTTCCCTTGACAGTCATTTTTATTTTTATTATTTTTTGGGGGGGGCATCACTGCTCTCTGGTGGTGGGAGTAGGAGGCCCAGCCCCACTGCTGGAATTGAACCTCCGTCCCAGTGGGCCGCAGTCCCGCGCACAACCACTACGCCACTGGGGCTCAGCCCTACAGTCATTTTATACTCATTAGTTTGACAAAGATTGAGGAGTCTGGATAATATCAAATATTAATGCAAATACAAATTAGAGATCAATGGGAACCCTTAAACAATGAGAGTAAGCAACTACTTGGGAAATTTCTTTTTCCAATTGCAAAAAGTTTGGCAGTGTTTTGTAATGGCACACTTTGGTAAAATTTTTGTCAAAACAATGGCACTTGATAGGCATGTCAGATGAACTCGTGCGCATGTGCATGTGTGTAAAACAGATAAGCTCTGATAGCTTTGGTTTGTCCACTTCTGTCAGATAGGCCCGGGAAGCAAGCCTGAGGAGGAAGCAATGGGACCAGTGGTGGTTCTGGAGGATTGTGGAGGGCAGGGGGAGGTGGGAGAAGGGAGCAGCGAGCAACCAACACCGTGGACGGGGGTACAACTAGGGGATTAAAATCAACAACAAGGAGGACATAGAGGTCCTGGGAGTGTTGGCGCAACAGCAAGCACACTGAGGTTCAGAAAGAAGGGGAGTGTGATGGTGAAGCAGGAGGAAGATAAAAGGAAACAGGAATGATCTAGGAAGCAAATTATGGCTAGAGGTATAGGCATACGTCTGTACATATGTAAAAACATTAATTCATAAAAATAGAGGTATTGACCTATGGACATATATTTATATGGCCACACATTGAGGTACTGAATGGCCTTCGGGCCTCTCCTTATACTGTCCCTCAACGCAAGAAAACTTTGTTTTAACAAACTGGCATTCTGTGATGCTCACTTTCCCTGCACCATCTCTGAAAGCAAAATGGGTGCATAAGCAAATGTGGTAAAGAAGACAGGAGGTGCCCCATTTTTAAAAGATGTAGCTTCTGGGGTCTTAAAGTCTTGAAGTGTAACAGGTGACCATCTAGCAGAGAAGCAACAAGCCCACATGGGAGAAGCACACCAGCCTGTACAATCATGAGGTGTTGTCTGGACCAGGTCACAGGCATCGCAAGATCCATAACAAGCTAACAGTATGTTGTTGAGAATGAGAGGCGTTGGAGCAGAGACCCAAAGCCCATCTGTACACAATGGGACATCCCCTCGCAGAGGGGTCACGTGGAAGGGATGAGTCAACCAGGACGCAGTAAAGTACCTGTGAAACACACAATAGTCTTTTGGTTTCCTCACCCCCCCACTATCATGACCCCAGTGCTGCCTTTCACTTCAAGCTGGACTGGAGCAGGTACACAGGTGCAGATAAGAGCTCATGGCACAGAAACCCAAGAATAGGAACAGCGATATCAGAAGGATAGGGGAAAGATGGGAAGAAAAGGGGGGAGCAGGGAACCGATCGACACATAACCACATACACACCCCTCTCCAGGGAGATGAACAGCAGGAACCATGGAGTAAGGGAGACAGTGGTTGGTGTAAGATATGAAAATAATAATAATGTATAATTTATCAAGAGGTCATGGGGGGGGGGGCTGATACCAAGGGCTCAACAAAGTCAATGTCTTGAAAAGAATGATGGCAACATATGTACAAATTATGCTTGATGCAATCGATGTATGGATTGTTAAAAGACTTGTAAGACCTCCCCCAAAATGATTTTTTAATTAAAAATAAAACAAATATAGTTAATATATTCATGCAGTATCACTGGTGATAGCAAAAAATTAGAAACCACCAAAATAACAACAGCGGAATGGGTAAATTACATATTTCGGCCACCAGCTAAAATTTTTTAAATGATTCATTTAAAAACCATAAAAATACTTTTCTCCTGTTAACATAGATTACATATCTTTTAAATGAAGGCACACTGTTTCCAAGCCATAAACATTTACTGAGGAAGGCATTGTTTTGCTTTTTTACAAATGTCCAGTGTAATAGAAGACAGGTTTTCATTCCGCTTCCCACATTTTGTTACCCTCCAGGGTGACTGCAGCCTTGCAGGTCACATTTTCTCTGGAATATTTCACTGTGTGCACTTAGGAGTGAAAAAGCAAAGTATCTTAATATTATAAAAATAGTTTTGGGGCTGAGCCCCGGTGGCGTAGTGGTTGTGTGCGGGACTGCGGCCCACTGGGATGGAGGTTCAATTCCAGCTCACAGGAGCAAAGGCTGGGCCTCCTACTCCCACCACTAGAGGGCAGTGATGCCTAAAAAAAAAAATTAAATAAAAAAAAAAGTTTTGAGTTTCTTGCATCACACTTTGAGAACTGCTTTATTAGAAAGCAGGCTACTAGCCATGAGTGCAATTATGCTGATTGGTAGCAATTGTTGTTCAAAGAGATGAGGCTGGAGAAAGACAATTAAGAGCACTTATGGCATATGGTGACTATTTAAACTGTCCCCTCAAAGTAAATGTACTCTGCATGGTTGCTTCAAGAATTCAACCAGCAAAATGTCTTGTCTTCCCATAATAGGCAACTACAGTTAAGAATTGTGCGCATATCTCTCCAATCTGTTTATTATATATTTATTTTTTCGTGTACTTATGAACAATATACAGTTTATGCGTTTGAATTTTTTTAAGATCGTTTTATTGGGGGGGTCTGATAACTTGTTACAATCATATATCAATTGTATCAGACATATTGGTATATATGTTGCCATCATTTCTAGACATGTACTTTCTATTGAGCTCTTGGATCAGCTTCTCTCCCCTCCTCCCACCACAATTTTTATATAAACAGTATTATAATTTATATACCTTTTGTAACTTTCATCTAATCACCTTATAATTTTGACATTATGTATTGACACATAACAGTAAGTCAAAAAGTATTGCTACCTGGCTTCTAGTTCTTATATACATGAGTTTATCCCAAACAAAACATTTTTTAAATATGCCTATTCAATTAGTGGATGGCTGCCCGTTAAGGTCTCTCAGTGACACACTTGTCAGTCCCACTAAGAATATCTTCTTTTTTTTTTTTTTTTTTTAAGAATATCTTCTTTAAAAAAGAAAAAAGAATATCTTCTATAAGAAGGATACTTTTATATGAAATGTTATAAGAGCTGTAAGAGCCCCCAATAAGATGACTTAAAAAAAAGGGGTGGATATGTTTTGTGTTATGGGGGAAAAAAATTGAGATTAGGAGTAGAACCAGGTTTTATTTATTTATTGGGGGGAGGGGCATCACTGCCTCTGGTGGTCGTGGGCGCTCCCCAGTGCTGCTCCTGAGAGCTGCCGCTGGATTTGAACCGCCTCCCACACTCAACCACTTACGCCACTGGGGCTCAGCCCCCACATTTTATTTTATTTATTTTTTAGAACCACATTTTAAACAAAACTCAACGGACATCTTTTCGAATAATTAAAGCTTTGCAACAAGTTTACAGGAATGTTGTACTACATGAAACAAAGACTTTTTAGGGAGCTCAAGTGTTTTAAGGAAGACCTCAGAAACAAACCAAGGGAAGGAAAATCACCAACCTCGAAAAATGAAGAAACTTTGACTAAAATCCAGAAACTAGTGGAAAAAAGAATCTAGAACTCCTACTGATGGAATAGCTAGCTACTGAAGCTGGATATTACATAACGTGGCATTAATTTTAAGCAAACATTTTGCAATAGCCTGATCAAAGACTCATCTTGGTAGCAGTCTTTTAAGTAAGATTGGAGGTAATGAAATCAGTTTTATGAAACAAACTGTAACCAGGAATGAGTCTTGATTTTACTCATCCAGAGAGCAATGTCCAATCAAAACAGTGGTTTCCAAGGAAATCTGCCGACCCAATTAGACTCAAGCAAGTCGGCTCCGAGGGCTGTGGAGGCTGGGGGTCGGGGAGGGCTCCCAGAGGGGCAAATAGTCTTGGCAGATTTTTCTCCAGGGTCACAAGCATCTTGGGTGCTTATCAGAAAGATATTTTAAGAAAAGTGAAAACTGCATTGGTGAGGGAAAAACCAGGGAGCTGCACCAAGGACACTTTTCCCCACTTGTTCATCCTTCAAAAACAGCAAGAACTCACTTGTGAGAATTTTTCTGGGAAACTTGGTTCAGTCTACCCTTTAGCCTTGGCGTTGCTCCTTCAGACCTCATACTGTTCCCCAAACTCCAAGAATATTAACAAAACAAACAAGCATACTGTGACTGCCCTGAGCACGCCAAAACTATTTTGGCAAGGTTTAAATGGAATATAATAGTAACGGCAGACTTCTTCAGGGAAGAGTTAAAGAAATGGGGCCATCACCTTCCAAAAAATAGACCTAGCTGAGGATATGCTAGGGAGCGATAGCTTCATGTTTTGATATTTTTATTTCATGTTGCTCTGATTTCGTAGCAATACTTTTGGACTTGCCCTCCTATGGAGAGAGGCAGTCCATTTATATTCATTGCGTATAGTATTTCATATGATTATATTTTATTTCCTAGTCACTTCATATTTGTTTTCAGTTTCCCTGTCTTACAAATAATGCATCAGTAATCAAGATTTGCCCATATTTTCTTGTGTATATGTGCTATTATGTCTATAAAATCTGTTTTTAGAGTCTAGGCAGGTGTTTAAGTACTCCTATTTTCTTTTCAAATTTTCACCAATACTTAAATAATTAAATGAAAAAAAATTTTTTTGCCCACCTAGATTACTGCTAGTTTATGGGTTGGGCAAGATATCCTTCTCCACACCAAGGTCATAGATGAATGTCGACTTTTTTTTCTTAAAACATTTTGTAGATTTTTTTTTTTATTTTACATCAGGTGAGAGGTAGAGAATGCTTTGTATACTTTAGATAGTGAAAGCCAGATGTTTCTAACAGCAGTTTTTGATAATTTTTTCTACAAATTTATAATTTGGGGTAAATTTTAGAAAGGCAAAAAAGTGGCCACCTGTGTGTGTTAAATTTGTGCCCATAAATTTGAGCCGCTTGCTCAAGACTGAAAACGTGGCTTCGTCTTCGTGCGCGTGCTCTCCGCAGCAGCCTGTCTTGTGGAGGGCAGCACCTTCACGTGCGGAGTGTCAGCCTCAGTGGGGAGCGCTTATTTCCATCATGATGTTAACGTCTTGTTTTGTTGTTGTCAGATGTTTTTCTATATCGATAGGTATTTCAAAAAGAGACCTTTATGCAGGGCAACACGGGGGGCAGACACTAAGTTTTGAACTTGAATTTTCCATTGTTTTCCTTTGCCCTTATTTTCTAACTGTGTATTGCCTTTTCTCTTCCAGAACCCTTGAAAAATGGCTCAGGTGCAGATAGTCGGAGTAAAGTTTATTCTTTTCAAAGTAGAAAACACTCTGAAAAGATGTCTAAACTAGGTAGGTTGCTTTTCTGGGTTCTATAATCAGTTTCACCTCCTCCAAAAAGGAATAACTGTACTTCGTGTTATCTGCATATCCCGGGTAGGTGTATGGGGGGAGGGGGGAGGACACATGGCGCTGCTACCTGCAAGGGTCAGCAGTTCGAAACCATGAGCTGCGCGTCACTAGAAAGACTCTCTACTCCTGCTGAGTTCCGCCCCGGTAGCTCACCAAGGCACGTCTGCCCCCTCCTTTGGAATCACCGTGAGTTGCTACTGGCTCGATGGCAGTGAGGTTTTGAGAAGAAGATAGAAAGAGTCCCGGTGGCCACTTTGATTTAAGCAGCAGCCTGTCCTCATCAAAAGAAAGATGAGGCTTCTTGTCCCACCAGGGCAGTGATGCGGAGGGAAAAAAAAGACGAGAAGGAAAGATCAGCAGACAGTGGGAAATCAGAGAGGATGAAGCGGCTCATGAAAGAGAAGCCAGTGCATCCTTAGGAAGGGTTGTGGGACTCTTGAGACTTTTTCAAGATTAGAATATAAGAAATGAGAACTGGATTAGAAGGGGGTGGGGAGGCAGTAAAGGAACATATCATGTGCTTATTTTCACCTGATGTTCAGCATTGTGTGTGCACGCGCACACACACACACACACACACACACACACACACAAAGGGAAAAAATGATTACTCAGGCTCTAGTTCATATATATGTACTTTACGTGTGCAGTTTCTGTACTTGACATGCGTCTGTTACCTCTCCCTCTGTACCTGTGTTGCTTTGTCACCATTCATTTAGGCTCTCCTCCTTTAAAAGTTTTCGTTTGTGCATCAGTCAGTTCACACTTCCATAGCCAGTTCTTTTTTTTTTTTTTCCCTTTTTTTTTGGGGGGGAGGGGTTATCACTGCTCTCCGGTGGTGGGAGTAGGAGGCCCAGCCCCACTGCTGGAATTGAACCTCCGTCCCAGTGGGCCGCATTCCCGCACACAACCTCTATGCCACCGGGGCTCAGCCCTCATAGCCAGTTCTTTATGAAAGTGGTAGGCTCAAAGTATGCATCTTTAATTAGGTGAAAACATTCATTTGTAGTTTCTGACCAAGATTTAAAAATAAAACCAAAAAACTCTCCCCTTCTCTCCCCCTCTCCCCCAAAAAAAACAACTCTCTGCCATCACATTAATTCCAGCTCAGAGCCATCCTACAGGACAGAGTAGAACTGTTCCTCAGAATTTCCCCCAAGTAACCAGACATAGGCCAATTTCCCTGAAACGGGCTTGATTTATACACATTCATTGTCATAATTATTAATAACACCCTCAATCATTCTCAAAAGTATCTCCTTTTGGACAATACATTATATGATCACCCAAATTATGTATCCTTTCAAACCTTTTATAAACAAAACTTTAATAAATATTCTCCCATCTTAAAAATGATTTTTTTTTGGGGGGGGGGCATCACTGCCCTCAAGTGGTAGGAGTAGGAGGCCCAGCCTTTGCTCCTGTGAGCTGGAATTGAACCTCCATCCCATTGGGCTGCAGTCTTGTGCACAACCACTACGCCACAGGGGCTCAGCCCAAGATTTTCTTTTTAAAGTTTAAAAAAATTTTTTTTCTTTTTTGGCATCACTTCCTCTGGTGGTCGTGGGCACTACCTAGTGCCGCTCCTGAGAGCCGCCACTGGATTTGAAACACCAAGCCCATGGGCTGCAGTCCCGCACTCAACCACTTAGGCCCCCGGGGCTCAGCCAAAAAAGATTTTCAAGACTGAATCTTTGTGGGATTGATCAGCCTCGTATTTCTCTTGGGGAGCTGCTCGTAGGTGTGCATTGCTGATCTTGTGGCCCCAGCCTAATGCTTACTTTCCTCAGTGTGCTTCCCAGGGTTCCTCAGACTCCTTTGAATTTGACATTCTAGTCTGCATCTTCCCGACTTTGATGAAGATTCTTCTATGGAGTCTTTGATCTAAACGTTCAGTGATTGTAGTTGGGCACCATCCGGTACTTGTTCCTCGAGGTAGTTAGCTACACCTTTCATATTCTCTTAGTGCTGGCTCCTCCTTTCCTTGTTGTTGCGGGGAAATAGAGACCAATTGTGCCTTACAAGATCTCTTAGAAGCGTTTAAGATGTTGGGCAGTGCACAACAAACTAGGAGTTAGAACAAAAATACTGAGATGTTAATTGGTCAGTTACCTGGGATGCCCCATGAAACCGTGAGTCTCAAAACGAAGGAACCAGATCCACCTATGTGTTTGGTTGTACATACAAAGCCTTAGAAAACAAGGAGTTTTTTTTCTTGTTTGAATATACCTCTCACACCATTTTACCAATTCAAATTTTTTACAGGCATATGACTTATTGGCGAGCCCTGGTGGCATAGTGGTTATGCAGGGGTCAGCAGCCCTGAGAGGGGAAAGATGAGGTGTTTTACTCCTGTAAAGAGCTGGAGTCTTGCAAACCTCCGGGGACAGTTCTACCTTGTACTTTAGGATCGATATGAGTTGGAATCGACTTCATGGCAATGAGAAAGAAACTTAATGACAGCAATGACAGTAATGGTCTGTGCAACCCCCTCCTTAATTCACTTTTCTATCACTGTTGATCCCTCTTTCCTTCCTATGTCCTATGTCCTAGTTACCACTAGTAACTACTAATAAACTTTGGTTCTCTCTCTAAAAATGTGTATGTGGACTTTTTTTTTTTTTTTTTTAAATATTTCCAAGTATTAGATTCCAGGTTTCTTCTACTCTTGTTGTGGATCAACAAGTCTGGTTTCCATATGAGTTTGAGGTTCTGTACTATAGAATGTAGAAGGACTCAATATGGGTAGGTTGCTGTGTCAGACTACCGAATAAGCAAGACAGGCACAGGCTTACTGGTGCTTACCTAGTAGCGTGTACTGAACAGTTTGCCATTTTGCATGCTGTGTCAAAGACTGTTTCTCGGAATGCATCTGCCCATGTCCCAACGGCTACAGCGTCTTCCTATGGAAGTCAAGTCTCTTTTCAAGTGACAGTCGGTAACGAGGAGGGAGACCCTGACTAGGTCAACACGGGCTCACTTACGATGAAAGTGTTCACTGCAGATCAGTCAGTAAGCCCAAGTAAACCCATGTTTTTCTTGCATAATGAATAATCTGTCCCTGCCCAGTTTATGGACTTTTCTATTTAAAGTAGCCAGCAGTTTTTCAAAAGCTTTTACACAAGTGCAATAAAGTTATTTCCTTCTACCTGCTTTAAAAAAAAAAAATTGTGTGTTTACAGCTTCAGAACTAGCAAAAACACCAAGAAAAAGTGTTGCATGCAATTTGAAGATTGATCCAGAAGTGACAATAAGCACACCTCAAAGTAGCAAGGGTAAGCCTTTCTCGTTCTTTGACAAAAGCTGTCATAGTTGCACCAAGTGACAGAGTGTTACTTACTTAGCGCAAGTAAATATATCTTCTTCTTCTGTTCTAATCTGTTAATTTAGTCAACAAAATTCCATTACTATTCCATGTGTGAACCTTAATATATCTGTGTTCAGCAGTCAGTAGAGAGGAAATATCTAGGCTGATGGAAATGGTGCAGGTTGACAGTGCCTGTGTCAAACACATGAAGTCCTTTATCATTTGCTTGAGTTAGCTAAATGTCCAGGGAATACTTACTCTGTCAATAGCTATTGAATAATGCTCTTGAAAGCCTCATTTGTACATAATTTCTCATATCTGTTTAAAATCTGTTTGACTCCAACTAAATTACGTGTACTTTTTAATTGGCAGTGAAAGGGCATCATTTTTTTCATAGCATTGTTACACTAAGACTTTGGAAATGCAGGTGTGTCACTATTGCTTCGCGGTGTTAGCAAGTCATTTCCCTCTTGTAGTGACCCCCTGTACAACACAATGAAACACTGCCAGGCCCGAGCCCTGCTCATCGTTGTTCTTGTGTTCTGACCCTGTTCTGCA
>PVJH01037157.1:0-18091 GCA_004026705.1 Nesogale talazaci | reverse complement strand
AGTGACAGCTGTATTAGGGTTGGGTAGGAGGGCAAAGCTGTTACTTTGTTCTGAACATTTAAGAGCCAGACTTTTATTCTCACACCATCTGAAGGTCATCTCCTGTAGTTTAAAGGTCACTACAGCAGGAGGGATTTTTCTACTTCCTCAGAATCAAAAAGGGTACATTTTCATACTCTCTCATAGTTATATACTTCTTTCTTGAATCATGTAACCAAATTTGTGATGAGGTCATTATTCATGTGATTATTTGAACAGAATCTTTTTTACTTGGTCCTTGAGAACTGGGACCATGGAACTGGGACCATATTTTTCTAGTTCAGTGATCAATCCCAGTGTCTAGCATTTAGGAGGTGACTTAGTTATTTTTTAAATGATTGATTGATCAATTGATTGGGGGAATGAATGAATGAAATGCAGAGCACACTCTCCTACCAGTTGAGACAGCCTAATACATAGGAGCACAATTGTTCTACAGATATACTGTAAGTACAGGAGGACCAATATAAGTGAGAAATTAACAGCTTTGGTTAATGTCAGACTTTTCTTTCTTTATTTATATGACCTTTATTTATATGATCTCATATAAATCACAATCTCTTGCTGCTGTCATTAGAAGCCATCGAGTTGGTTCTACTTAAAGCAACTTTTTGTATATCATAAGAAAACATTGCCCAGTCCTGCAATATCCACATAATTGTTATGTTTGAGGTGATCTTTGCTGTCACTATGTCAATCCATATTGTCAAGTGTATTTCTCTTTTTCACTGCCCCTCTACTTTATCAAGCACAATGTCATTCAGCACAGAGACTGGTCTCTCCGGACAACATGTCTGAAGTACTTGAGACAAAGTCTCACCGTACTTGCCTCTAAGGAGTATTCTGGCCGTACTTTTTCCAAGATAGATTTGTTATCTTTTGGTAGTTCATCGTACTTTCAATATTCTTTATCAGCACCATAATTCAAATGCATTGATTCTTCTTCATGTTACTTCTTGAAATGGCAGGATGTTGGTTAGTTCTTTTTCATACAGGGACTCTATTCTTCCCATCTCCTTTTGATGCTGCCTGTTTACAGAATTTTTCAATATTTCAACTCAAAGCTGAGATTTTTTTTCTTGAGTTCTTACAGTTTAAGATATTGTGAGCATGTTCTTTCTTTTGGATTTTCTAACTCTAGATCTCTGCACATTTCATTATTATATTTTAGTTTATCTTCTTGACCTGCCCTTTGAAACCTTCTGTTCAATTCTTTATCACTTTTTCCATTTGCCCTACCTACTCTATGATTAGGAGCAAGTTTCAAAATCCCTCTTGACATCCACTTTGATAGAGTCTTTTCTTTCTTCCCAGTCTTTTTAATGACAGTTTCCTTTCTTCATGTATTGTTTTCTTGATGCCATCCCACAGCTTAATTCTCTGTCATTAGTGTTCGCTCTTCTCTGTCATTAGTGTTCAATTTGTTCTTGACATGTTCTCAAAATTCTAGAAACATAGCCTCAAGGTTGTATTTTGGCTCCTGTGGAATTGTTTTGTCTTCAGTATTGTGTTAGTCCACGTAGACTAGAGAAAAAAATTCATAAATACACATATGTATATAAGGGAGAGATTTGGCTGAGCCCCTGTGGCATAGTGGTTGAGTGCGGGACTGCGGCCCACTGGGCTGGCAGTTCAAATCCAGCAGCAACTCTCCAGGAGCAAGGCTGGGCCTCCCACCCCACCAGAGGGCAGTGATGCCTAAAAAAATAAAAATAAGGGAGAGATTTATATACAAGAGGAATGGAACATTGAGAAAGCATCCCAACTTAGTCCAGTCCAAGTCTAAGTCCAATATTAGCCCATATGTCCGATACCAATCTATAAAGCCTTCTTCAGACTCATGAAGCACATGCAATGACACCAACACAATCACAGGTCAGTGGGTGCAGAGTCTTGTGTACCCAGTTGCGGTGGAAACATCTCAGTGCTGGCAGGGATCTCCCCATGCTTTCTTGGCCCTAGAGGTCTGGTTCCATGAGGGCAAGTCCATGTGACTTCTCCAGTTTCCAGGGCTCAGGGTCTATCAGCATGCCGTCATGTGTCTTGTCAGTAGAGCATCTCCAAGGGACTGAGTCTATGGACTGAGTCTATAGACTGAGTGTATAGTCTCTCACCTCCAATTGGGAAATATTGTGGGATTTCCCAGAATTCTCGGAGAAAGCCATGCCCAAACAGAGGTCTCATTGGCTATTTCCAGATTTTCAAACTAGACTCCACCCCTACACTCTCAATCATGAAATTGACACCAAAGTACATGACTGCCATGAGCTTCAACTTGAACTTATATATGAGCAGTTGATGGTCTTGACTTGGTTTTAGCTGTATTTAGTTTCTCCATCTTCTCTTCCCACAGATGTAATCAATTTGATATTTATGTGTCCCACCCAGAGAAGTCCATATGTATGGTTCCTGTTTGTGTTGTTGAAAAATGTCTTTGCAATGAAGAAGTCATTGGTCTTATGTCATGTGACCTCCAGCTTCATTTCTATCACCAACACTATATTTTCCAACTACCATTTTTTCCTCTTTGTTTCCAACTTTTGCACTCCAATCTTCAGCAATTATCAATGCATCTTGATTACATGTTAAATCAATTTCAAACTGAAGATGTTGGTGGAATGATTCACTTTCTGCATCATTAGCTTAAATTTGAATAATATTTGTATTGATTGGATTCCCTTGTATGTAGACAGCACTATATTTAACGAGAGATCTTGAAATATCTTAATTGTGTCATTCTCAGCAATTAAACCATATGATTTTCTGATTCAAAATAGCCAATATCGGTCCATTTCAACACACTGACTTCTAGAATAACATTGACTATATGTTGCATTTCATCTTTAACTACTTCCAATTTTCCTAGGTTTATACTTTGTTCATTCTAATTTCCAACTACTAATTGATGTTTGCAGCTATTTCTCCTATATAGGAAAGCTTATTTATAAAACAATTCTAAACAAAGCAAATCTCTCAAAATTAGTTAGTTGGTATTCCCTTGTCTCTCAATTTTCTTCATCTATTAAAGTATAGACTCTCCTAGGGTGTATGTAAGAGTGCCCATTTAAATATTGTGAATGGGTAAGGCAGTCTCTGAGAAGCTCTTAGAACATTATGTGCAGCTAACAAAATAATCAAAAGAAAAATAATTCCTTTGTGAGCTGTGTTAAGACAAAAATTAAAAGTATGTTATATATGAAATTATTCTAGTCATATTTTAGCATAAAGTCAACAAATACTTTAATCACAATCATCTATGTAAGTATTTGTCAGATATGTTCATAAAAATAAATTCTTTAGGTATTAACTCTAAAAATACAAATTATAGAAAAAGTAAGTACTTGAGAATTCTGCCTCCATCCTTAGGGAAAAAGTGGTCTCTCAAGTGTCTTGCTGGGTCTATGACCTTCTAATTTACTGGAACTTTTTTAAGACAATTTTGTATCACTTAGGAATTCTAATTCCTAACCTTACATTAAATGTGAATGCTTATGCTCATTACCAAGTTCATGATTTTATGCTGTTCTAATTTATAGCATATAAAAACATTGTTGAAGGACACTGAATTTATACAACCATCATTGAATATGTTTTTACTAATGTGTATATTTTACATATTTTTATGCTTCTGAATTTTTGTGCATCTAAAAACTTTTGACCTGTACGAAAGCATCCATAAGATGCCTGTCTACCAGTAATCCCTAACCTAGAAAATAGTGATCTCATCAGAATTAATTGAGCAGATACTATTACTTTATATTCGACAATAAAGAAGTGCTGTGTGGGGTTTTTAAGTAAGTATGTGTGAGCAAATAACTAATTCTACATGCCACATACAAACATTATTAAAGATTAAAGGTAAGTCAGACATTGATGTCCTTACTGCATTTCAAGACCCTTTGTAGTTCAGATGTTCCTTTTTAGTAGCAGAAGGTAAGCAGGGGACTAAGTGATATCAGGGTGCCCAGAGTCTCTCTTAAGTCATCTATTGTATCAATTTGGTGCTTACTGAATTCTATTTCCAGTTTAGCTTGAACTGTGCACACAGAACTGATTTGGGGATGAATTGGAGACCTTGACCACTGGAAAGCACCTACTGAAGGTAAAAGAGCTGACTTGCATATATTCTTCAGATGCCAACACAAATACAATAGCCACTCTCTGACTCATAGCAACCCTGTGCATGTACGAGTAGAACTGTTCTCCAGATGGTCTTCAGTGGAAAGATTTTTGGGGGTAGTTCTGCAGGCTTCATTTAGAGGTACTTTTGTGTGAACTTGTCTGGGCTTGTTAACTCTTTTCTTCATTCACAAGCCCCACCTTACAGTTGGGGCATATTTATTTTGGCCAAGATGTGAATTAAAACACTTAGCAAAACACTACTTTCCTTATGGAAAAGCAACAACAACAATAAAAAATCAGATGCTTTGATGTTTCCTCACTCTCAGAACTATCAAACAGTTATAGGAAAAAGGAAGATTATTTTCCATTTTTCAACAATGTGGAAAAAGATATGGCACTCCTTTCACTTCCATGTATATAACTGTGTTTGGTCATAGTGAGGAGTTGGCTTTTGAAATATCAAAGATTGGACTCAAGTGTGTGTGCATAGTTCCCATTCATATTGCATGGAGTTTAGAGACATAGGGCTATGCTAAAAAGTATCACAACAAAAATCATAGAAACCTTCATTAAGCAAAATTATCAAAATGTGAAACTGTTGCATGTATATGTTATCTATCTACAGATATACATTTGAGAATGTGATATTTCCATCTCTCTGGAAACCTGTGGGCCATAGAGAAGAAAAGATCACATTCAGAAAACAAACAAAAAATAAAATCTTAGTGGCCCCTGAAAATTTGAAACATTTGTATTATAGTCCAGAACACAGGATAAAGTATAGGTATCTGCTTTTGCAGCCCCGTGGATCATTCCAGCACCCCACAGGGAAAACACCTTGGGAAGCCCTGCTCTAACCCTCAGAAGAGTTCTGCAATCTTCAATTTACACTACATGAAAGTGTGACTCAAAATATTCCTTAGACATATTCTCTGGTGGTGTTGGGGGTGTTGAAGAGGCAAAAAACAGGGCCACAGGACAGAGAGGATAAGATTTTTCACCCTCAATTCTCATGAAGCAACTTTACTGTCCCGGAAGAAAAAGCACGTCATGATGGAAATCCACTCCTCTACATTTTTTCCTGATCTTTCTCCCCAATTCTGTTTTTAATGAAAAACAAAACGTCTTGATAATAAGTCCTCATGATTATACTTGTTCTTTAGAAATACCTATATGGGTAAGTCACAATATTGCTATTCGGGTTCAGTTCATACATGCATGGGTTTATTCCAAACAAAATTTGTTTAATCATGCCTGTATGCACAGGCAATGAATTTAGACAAATTCTCTCCATAGCACACTTGTAGTCTCACTAGGGTGCTTGCAAATAAAAAATCCAATCAAAGTAGTGGCTTCTCAGGGGCACTACTAGACCAGTGAATTTCAAGGTAGAAAGGTCAGCACAGGTGATGGCAGTTGTTATCCCAATTATTAGTTCAATGGACAATCTTGATAGATTTTGTAGAAGACAGGCAAATCATGAGGCCTTATTAGGAAGAAGTTTTAAGAAAACTGCAAACTGCACCGGTGCGAAAAAGACCAGGAAAGCTGTGCTGAGGATTTTTTTTTTTTTTCAACAATGGCTGTGTTCATTCTTTGAAGGCAGCAAGGGCTGACATATGAGAATTTCATTGGGAAATCTTATCCCATTGACCTCAAAGCCCTGATATTGCACTTTCAAACTTATTCCTTCTTTCCCAAATCAAAGCATATTTCAAAAGAACACACTATGAATCTCTGGAGAATGCCAAAACTGTTGTTTTGACAAGATGTAAATCTAAGAGCGCACACTTCTTGGTGGGGAAGGGCTGGAGAGGTGGACAAAATGACTTCAGAAGTGTGTAGTCTTAGATGGGGGCTATGTGAAGAAGCGGTAACTTCACCGACTGGTATTTTTGTTCAAGGAATGCGTCTATGATTTTTTGGTAGCAATACTTTTTGACTCACCCTCAAATCAAGATTGAGGCTGCCAAGGAATTGAGATTGAGGTTGCCCTCCAGCACTTGGAGGGGTTGGCGATGTAGCTCCACTTGAGTTGTCATGTCTTTTAAAAGGAGGGTGTGACCCTTGACCTTAAAGCCAGGATCTAAAGCCAGTCCTCTTCGCAGGACTCTTCCCCAGGCAGCTTGTCGGGAGTGCACTGTGTACGCTCTCTGCACTGTCCCCTCTCAGAACGGCGGATGCGAATCACGTTGACCCTGAGATCTGACCATGCTGCATCATGGCTTCAACCCTTTTGGATGTCAAAGGCACACTAAAATCCCAGCAAGAACCAGAAGGGCAGAAAGTAGGAAGATCGGGGCCGGAAGTGAGCTAGAAAATAAAGTTGTACATAGACGACCTCCTGGCTCACAGTGACCCTGTGTTGATCAGTCTTCCTCTCAACGACGATGACATTTTTCATGCCAAAATCACCAGGCCTTTCTTCCACGGGCCCTCTGGGTGGATTCCACCAACAACCTCTTGGCTAGTAGCGGAGCTCCCAGCTGTTGGTGCCACCCAGGAGGCCCTGTGTCCAGGTTAGAGCTGCCTGGTTCCTGATAGATATTGTTTGTAGAATCAAACACACACAGTTTCAGACCCACCACGTTACTGCAACTGTCCGGCACCGCATCTTGCTTTCCTCGTCGATAAAAAAATGAAGAAGACAACAGCGCCCAACTTAGTAGACTTAAGTTGTTCAACTTCCTCTCCTGTGATGCATCAGCATGTGAATACATGCATACTTCCCTCAGCACCTAGTTGGTACGGATAAGTGTTAATTATTATTATGGTGTCTGTTTAACCCAGGGCTGCAGCCAATGGGCAGAGGGTCTTTTCCTCATTTACTCTCCTGCCTTTTTTCTCTGTAGCTGTGTCATGGCTGAAATTGGATGCTGAGATCAAGCTAGGAAAAGAAACCTGTATGTACAGTATATTCACCATAGCAAACCCCCCTGTCCGCTTGGTGTTTAAACGTGACCGTGACCCTGGTTTCCTTGCCAGTGCTAGTATCCCTGGGGAAGATGTAGTAGGTGTAGCCAAGCAAACTTTAGAAGCAGCTGGACATAGAGTCACATGTACAAAGAGGGAAGTCTTGTGCTTGGAGCGGAACGGGCTCCTGCTTCCCAGGAATTTCCAAGGAGTCTGTGTGTTTGCCGTGAAGTGACATTGAGAAAGCCCTTATCACAGCAACGAGCGCACAGCCATCACCAAAGGGTCCTTTTCCAGTGCTACTGGTGATCCTCAGATTCACCATGCTTGGAATCTCAGGGCTTAGGTGTTAGGAGGCCCTCACTAAATGTTTATTCTTTTTGTTAAAGCTTTATGATGGCCATTTATAGACATCTCCCTCCCCCATACTGCCTAGGTGATTTAGCATTCCTGAGCCTAGAAAGTAAAAAGATGAGGGGGGGGGGCACTTAAAAGATTTTGTTTCAAATTACAGGAAATGTATGACCATATCTCAGGAAATCATGTCCCATCATTCAGGGCTAGAGGGCAAGGAGAGGAAAGCTCTGAGAGCTTCCCACAAGCTCCCATGTCTGAAGCATCCAAGTGCACTGTGCACAGCAAAGTGAAGTTTTAAACTTGCTTTGGTTTTCCATGGACATTGTTCTTCCCTATCCAACGATACTCATGTTAGATTGAGTCATTTAAGCATGTTGGGCTTTGCATAAACTAAAAGGGACAATTCATTATGATAGTGGAGGTACTTTTAGAAGTACACAGTGTATTAAAAAAAGAAGAAATTGGTGCAATAGGTAATTGTGTAATTGGTGTAATAGGCCTTGGTTTTAATATCCATTGTAATTATCTTGAAAGGGAGCTATCATTTCTATTCTACATATATAAACTGTGACCCAAATGGTCTGTTTCTGTTCACAGTGGCCAACATACACTTTACAAAGATCCTAGTATTAGCCTCATGATTCTTTTCTTTCTTAGGCTGAGAATTACGGAACAAGGAATTTTGCTGTGGTGGTTGCTATTTAATTTAACTTAGCCTCCCAACTCTCTCTCACTGCTATCAAGTCAACAACTCAGAGGGACCCCGTAAGGCTGAACTGCCCCTGTGGGTTTCTAAGACTTTAACTTTTTATGGGAGTATAAATCCTTATCTTTCTCCCACAGAGCAGCCCATAGCTTCAAGCTGTTGGATTTGTGATTAGCAACCCAAACCACTAGCCACTACGGCTCCTAACATAGCCCCAGGCAGAGGCAATTGTTTGTCAAGGACTGTTGGAAGCACTTGACACATATGAACTTGTTTTTCTTCCTTAACAATCAGTTGAAGTAGGTACTATTTCCTTGTTTTTAAAAGGAGGGAACTGGAGTGTAGAGAAATTAAAGAAACATGCCCACAGTCATACAGCTAGTAGATAATAGATTCAAGCTATGCTTCTTCTCACTATTATGTTAAGAAACTTCATGCTAAAGATGAGAACTAAAACAATGACTTGTGAAATGGACAGGTTTTTTCCTATGTTATGAAAAAAACTGAATTTTTCCTACCAAACAAGACAGGGTAAGTTCATATTTTAACTTTTCTCAATGGCCAAATCAGAATCGAGCTGCGTGATTCAATTTAGTTCTGCCAAACTTAGTCATCTTAAGGGAAATAAATTAGAAAAGCTTCATGCATTTGGACAATGGTTTTGTTGGTCATGCATGCTCATTTTGATATGACAGGTGTCAGAGAAGAAAAAGCTAAAGAAACTGATACCAGGCAAAAGTTTAATTTGTTTTGCAACCCTGCTGCTGTGCATCTATGGGAAACTACTTGATCTTCCCAAATCTCAGATTTTCTTCTTCAAAGAGGGATGACAGCAAGAATTGATGTGATGATGGTATGAGACGGCACATGGACAGAGCTTAGAGAGTGCTTGGTTCCTAGCCGATGTTTAACATGGGCTCCTTCCATCCTGTCTTAGTCCGGGTAGACTAGAGAAACAAATGCATAGAAATGCATATGGATATAAGGGAAAGATTTATATACAAGAGGAATGGAACATTGAGAAAGCATCCAGCCCAGTCCAGTCCAAGGCCATAAGTCCAATATTAGCCCATATGTCCAATACCAGTCTATAAAGTCTCCTGACTCACAAAGTCACAGACCAGTGGGTGCAGAGTCCTGGCTCTGGCAGGGGTCCCCTTGTGGCTCCTCATTTCCAGGGCTCAGGGTTCATCAGCAGTATCCACTGGTGATAGAAACATCTCAGTGCTGAGGGGCGTCTCTCTGTGGCTTTTCTGGGTTTAGAAGTCTGGCTCCATCAGGGTAAGGTTGTGTGGCTTCTCCTCTGGCTCTTCCGGTTCCTCGGACACTGCCGTCTTGTCTTGTCAGTCGAGCAACTCCCAACAACTGGAAAGATGGTCTCTCATCCCCTCAAGGGAAAATATCGCAAGGCATCGCAGAATTCTCAGGAGAAAGCCTTGCCCACACAGAAGCCCCATTGACTCCTCATTGGCTATCTCCAGATTGACAGGCTAGACCCCACCCCTACATCCCAATCATGAAATTGACATCAAGTCCATGAGCGCCACACATCCCCACCAACTTCTTGAGCTCCCACGAGGAGTAGCAAATAATAGAGTACACCAAGCCCACCGTGAATTCTTCTTAAATAAGCTTTGGCATGTAAGTATTTCTTTCTGAATATGTTTCCAAAATTATGATAATTTAATGAAAATGCTTTAAAATGGAACGTTCCCCCTTCACCATTATCTAAGGGATTAGAAAAAAAACAAATTGTGAGCTAGCTGTTCAGGAGATAACTAGAAAAAAAGGGGGGGGGAAGTGTTTGCAAAAGTTAAAAGGTAGCTGCAACCTTAGATTGTTGTTTTTTTTTTTTGCAATCAAGTTTTAGGAACAAAAGGCACATGAGGGGAGGCCAGGATAGCCTTAAAATTAGACTTCTCTCTGGGGAAACAGAAAACTGTGTCATGTCTTCAAGGCTATGACATTTACATGAGTAGTTCTTTATGACCCAATGTTTTTTATTTAGCAGTCTAAATTTCTATAACTACAACAAACTTTGGAGAGTAGTAATCATAAAAATATTTGAGTATTTAAACAGAGGGTCAGGTACAGAATTAGCATCATTATTGCATTCGTCAAAGAAGTATGAATTTGTAGTCATCTGATTTAAATTTTACAAATGAAAATCCTAAGAGTTCTAGCAAGCAATTCACTATAGATAAAAGTAATTTCATAGTATTAACTATTATGTAGCTGTACAAGGCATCATTAATATTCATCATTAATTGCTGAGCTATTTTTTATTTTTTCCAAGGGATTATGCTCAAAGATTTCATAAATTCAATCTGTAACTTCTGCCCCAGTAACCCAATTTTTCTTACAAGGTTTGAAGTACCTTAGCTATGAGTTTTCTAATCTTGAAAGTAGGAAACTAACCCTCATCCTTGGAGGAACAACTAAACATTGCATCATACTTTGTGTGTGTTTGGGTTGTCTTGGAGAGACTCTTTGTGCTACTTTTCTTGTATATCTAACACTGTTGCTAGCTGTTGTTGGGTCAGACCCTAGTTCTTGACAATCCCATGTGCACAGCACACTGTCTGGTGCCTATTCCACAATTCATTGTAGATCAGAACATCATGATCTTATATGGTTTTCACTGGCTCGCTTTCAGAATATCATTAAGTCTTTCTTTCTACTCCACTGCAGCATAGCAACATGGGGTGCATTGGCTAGGAATCAAACCATGGTCTCCCATGGATCATTCTACTACCAAGGTGATGGAAACACTGAAATTCTATGGCAGTGAGCCTGACAGTTTGAATGGCTTGCTCACCACTGTACTGGGTGCTCGATAATAATTTCATCAAAGTGTGGTACATTGCTTCCTTCCTTTAGTCATTTGAAATAGCCCAACATCAATGATTCATTGAATGTTTGCCTTGCCTGCAAGGAAACTCAGGGTGACCTCTGCGCGCAAATGAAATAGTTTATTTTCATTAGGACTTGATAAAATTGTGCCTTCTCTTATCTGTCACTACTGTTTCCACTTTAATGTCTTGTTCAAGGTCTGAAGCTTTATTGTACCTGTATTTTTATTACAAGCTAACTGAAACCCCTCTCCTTTTTAAAAGACATTTATTTTTTTTTAATTGCTGTGGAGTAGATTCTGGGTCATGGCAACCCTCTGTGGACCAGGGTTGTGCTCCATAGGCTTTAGTTGGCTCACTCTTTGGAGTGGATCACTGCTCTGTTTGACTGAGGCAATTCTGAGTGCATGCAAATCTTTTAGTCAGTAACCAAGTGTGCTGGTTGTTTGCATACTCAAAGCCTCGACATATAATTAAATCAAATCAAACATTAATGTAGATGAACCTAAAAGACATTGTACATTTTAGATGTTCTTATGAGGGCAAGTGACAAAAACATTGCTATTAGAACCTCATTTCATACCTTTCTGCGACTAATAGCTGTAGACACATTCTCTCAGAGGTATATTTGTTGTTGCCTTGGTGGGATGCCTTCAGAGGAAAAGGTCCAAATGAAAACAGAGGCTTTTGAGGGGATCGGTTGCGTCAGTTAAATTCAAGGCAAACACATCCGTTCAGAAAGTTGCCAGAGACTCTTTTATGGATTTCCAAAGATGTAATCTTGATAGATTTTCTTGAAGGACACAGTACAGTCCTAAAGGCTTATTAAGACACCATTTTAAGAAAATTGTAAACTTCATTGGTACGAAAAGCCCAGAAATGTTGCACCAAAGAAATTTTCCCCATTGCAATAACACACATGCTCATTCTTCAAGGGCAGTGTGTTAGTCCAGGTAGACTAGAGAAACAAATTCATAAACATGCATGTGGCTAAGAGAGAGGTTTATATACAAAAGGAATTGAACATTGAGAAAACATCCCAACCCAGTCCAGTCCAAGCCCACAAGTCTAATATTAGTCCATATCTGATATCAGTCTATAACGTCTTCTTCAGACTCAAGAAACACATGCAATGATGCCAAATGCAGAACGATCACAAGCCAGTGGGTAGAACGCCTTTGGATCCAGTGGCATTGTAAACATCTCAGCCCTGGCAGGAGTCTCCAAGTGGCTCCTCCAATTCCCAGGGAATGGGATCAATCAGCAGAGTGCCTTGTGTCTTGTCAGTAGAGCATCTCCAAGGCAGTGAAGTGAGGAAGATAGTGTCTCTTGCCTCCAAGAAGGAAGTGCCAAATTTTCCAGAATTCTCAGTAGAAGGCCATGCCCACACAAAGGTCTCATTGGCTATGTCCAGATTGACATACTAGACTCCATCCCAAACACTCCTAATCTTCAAATTGACACCAGATTAGGTGACTACCACAGGCAGCAAGGGTTATCTTAAAGGAATTGCATTGGTAAACCTTACTCCTTCCATCCTAAAGTCCTGATCTTTCCCCTTTAGACTTCATTTTAATTCCCAAACTCACAGAACATTGAAAACATTATTTGAGTCCCTCAACAATGGCAAAATTGCTCTTTTGATGTGATATAAAGTGCAGAATTTCCGGAGGGCAGGGTGAGAGAGATGAAAATGCCAGTGTCCAAAGTGTATGGACCTAAATTCATTAGAACAAAGTTCATAATTTGATATGCTTGCTTAATAAAGATTTCTTTGATTTGATAGCAGTCTATTTTTTACTTACTCTTGTATTTAGTCATTTTCTTTCCTCAATCTTTGAAAGTGTTGATTTTCAGAGTACTTATACAGGACTCACATTTTATGATACACGTAGCTGAATGGGCAGGTTTGCATTCAGTGGTTTTTGCTCAAATAAGCTCTGGTAGCACAGTGGTTAAAGTTCTCAGCTGCTAGCCAAAACAGTGGCTTCAACCCACCAGCTATTTCAAAGGAGAAGCAGAAGCCTACAGTCCTTAATGACTTACTGCCTTGGGGACCCAGTGGGATAATGTTACTCTGTCTAATTGTATTACTATGAATCAGAATGACAATGAGTTTGCTTTGGTTTGGGTCTCTCTTCTACTTAAAGTCCAGTTTTTCAATAGTGTTATTAACTATTTAAACAAAGGATTTCTGAATACACTTAGACATGCCTGTATTTTCACTTATTATATAAATGAAAATTCATTGCTGAGATCATATTTTGGCCTGTGGTAATTATAAACTCTTAGCAAATAGCTGTAATAGCATGAAAAAAAAGTTTCCAAATTTATATCTAAGTCACAACAGCTAAAATCTATTCAACCAATCTCTTTGCTTTCCTTCATCTAAAACTTTAACCTATATCAGTATAAAGAGTATGTCTCATCTAGCCACAAAGCTTTCTAGAGAACAAGCTCCTGTATCTACCAAGACACCAATTTCTGAACAGCTTAATTGAATTAATGAGATTATTCACTTGGCAGGATGTTGTGTGTGGGGGTTGATAGTTGTTGATCACAGAGCAGCCTGACTGTTACAATTGGCTTTTGCTATCAATTTCAATAACTTAATCAATTTAATTAGTAGTATGGATTCTGTCTCAAGTAGTTCTTCATTCCAGAATTTGAGGTCGAGAGAAATATTAGTCACTCTTGGTGTAGTTCATTGGATGCATAAGTAACTTCCCTGACTTTTCAAAGATATGTTTTTTTTCCCATTTATGTATTCATTCACTCACTCAATAATGAGAACCCAGTAGCAACCAGTCACGGTGATGGGACTGGGGATATTTAATGATGCAAAACCTTTAAAGGCAGAAACACCCAAAGTCCTTTAGAAGGGTGCAAAGAGGGCCTCCTTACTTTGCATCCAGAGAGATTTCCTACATGGGTGGCTTCATGGATAAATCAAGCTTTCATAGGGAACTGCCTGATTCAAATGTTAGTGTCAGAACCCTTGGTTCAATAACTTGAAAATAATTATTCAAATCTCTGGTTCGTGGCATTTCAAATTACTTCCTGAGCTACTTTGAGTTATATATTTTCCAGATTTTCTATTCCATATGATAGAGGGTTGTTGTTCTTGGTAGGTGTCATCAGATCATTGGTAACTCATAGTCACCCTTTGTACCACATAACAAAACACTACTTGGTCCTGGACTATACTCACAGTCCTTCCTAAATTTAAGCAGCCACTGTCTCAACCCATCTTGATGAGGGCCTTCTTTTTTCCCTCTGGCTGTATACTTTAACAAGCATTATGTCTTTCACCAAGGACTAGTCTCTGCAGAGCAACAAAGTACATGTAATGAAGTCTTGCCACCCTCACTTCTTAGGAGCATTCTTGTTTTACAACTTCCAAGTTATATTGGTTCATTCTTCTAGCAGACCATGGTATAAGTGTGTTTAGTATTTTTCACAACATCATTGTGTTTCATTTCTAAAAGACATCAATTCTTATTGTTCTTTCTTATTCATTACTGTCGAACATGGTTGGATGTAGTCCTGGAAGATGAGCCTGTCATATTGAAAGGCACTTGATGCACAACTGGAGAGCTGCTTTCTCAAAGTAGAGTTGGACCATAATGACATGAATAAAGCAGTCTTTGGGATTTTCCATTTTCTTCATGAGAAGAAACAGTTGCAATCATCTATTAATAGTTGGACACAAAATATATGAAATATGGACTTAGAAAATGAGAAGCTGTCAAAATGAAATGGGATACATAAAATTGATGTAGGCATTAGTGGACTGAAATGAACTGATGTTAGTCATGTTAAATCAAGCAGCCATATGGCTTACTATGTCAGGAATGACAATTGGGAGAGGAATAGCATTAGATTCATCATCAAAAAAGACATTTCAAGATCTACCTTGAAATACAATGTTGTCTGTGACATAACAGTATCTATAAATGCATTAATTTGGGTAAGCTAAAGAAACAAATCCAGGAAGACTCTTATGTGTATAGCTAAGAGTTTTATATAAAAGAGTAATTGAATATGAGAAGACATCCCAGTCCAGTCCGGTTCGAGTTCATAGTCCAATACCAATCTTTAAAGACCTCTTCAGACTCACAAAACACCTGGAATGATGTTGAATGCAAGAAGATCACAGACCAGTGGGTGGGAAGTCTTCCTAATCCAGTGGTGTTACAAACATCTCAGTACTGCCAGTGATTCCTCCAGCATAGTTCCATGTGACTTGTCAGTCAGCTGCAATGTCTCCCAGGCAGTGAACAGAGAGAGAGAGAGAGAGAGAGAGAGAGAGAGAGAGAGAGAGAGAGAGAGCGAGAGTTTCTCCCACCTCCAAGGAGGGACACAGGAGTTCCCTGAATCTTCAGTGAAGACCACTCCCACAGAGGCTTCATTCATTGGCTCTGACCTGATTGAAAGGCTAGACTCTACCCCTTCACTCTTAATCCCCTCAAATTGACACATGATTCTATAACTACCACAGTAAGTGTACAAGGAAATCCAGTTAAACAACTATTCTTCAAATGTATATATTAACCACAAAAGCTAGTGATAAAGTTGACATCATCAGTCTGAAATTTATTAAACTTGCACTCAAAAGACATAGATTAGTATTGGTAATTGGAATGTAAAAGTTTGAAACAAAGAGGAAAAATGTAGTTGGAAAATATGGCCTTCATGATAGAAACTAAGTTGGAGATCACATGATAGAATTTTGCAAGACAAATGACTTCTTCAATTAAAATACCTTTTAATCACATATGTAGAATTATATATGTAAATTCACCAGACAGAATACACAGAAAACAAATTTACTACACTTGTGGAAAGAGGTGGTGAAGGAGTTCCATGTATTCAACCAAAACAAGGACAGGGGCTGACTGTGGAACAGATCATAAATTTCTCATATGGAAGTTGAAGTTGAAGAAAATTAAAACAATCCCATGAGAACCAAAATAAAACCTTGATAATATCCTACATCTATTTTGAGAACATCTCAGGGACAGATTTGCTGCTTTAGTGTTCATAATTACCAAAGTCCTGATAAGCTATGAGATGACATTATACATGAAGAAAGCAAAATGCTACTAAAAATATGAGAAAGATAGAAAAAAATCAGAGTGGTTGTCAGTAAAGATTCAAAAATTTATTCCTCATCATAGAATACCTAAAGAAAATGGAAGAAATTATGAAGCAAAAGTACTGAACAGAAAATTTCAAAGGGCAACTCAAAAAAAGAAAAAAAATTATAATGAAATATACCAAGACCTAGAGTTAGAAGATCAAGATGGAACAACACTTAGCATATTTTAAACCAAAAGGACTAACGAAAAATGAAGGCCTTGAGTTGTAATATTATAAATTTAACGAGCAAAATATTGAGTGATGCAAGACATTAAAAAATGAATGTGGGATGAGCCCCGATGGCATAGTGGTTTTGTGCGGGACTGCAGCCCATTGGGTTGGCAGTTTAAATCCAGAAACAGCTCTTCAGGAGCAAGGCTGGGCCTCCTACTCCCACCAGAGAGCAGTGATGCCCCCCCCCAAAATGAATGTAACACACAGAGTCACTATATCAAAAAGAACTGTAGGCATGCAGCCATTTCATAAGGTAGTATACGATTAATAACCAATAGTACTAAAGAAGTCCAAGCTGCACCCAAGGTTTCATGAATTAATGGAATACCAATTAAAATGTCTTCACAGATTAATGAAGCACTGAAATCACTCACTTGCTGATGCCAAGAAATCTGGAAGGCAACTACTGCCCAACTTACAAGAAAAGTTCCATATCTGTGCCCATTCCAAAAAAAGGTGACCCAAGAGAATACAGAGATTGTCGAACAGTACCATTAATACTCAAGCAAAGATTTATTGAAGATCATTCAACAGTTTTAACAGTTTTAACAGTGTATCAACAGGGAACTGTCAGAAGTTGAGGCTGAAATTAGGAGAGGTAGTGGAACAAGTGATGTCAGAGGTGATGTCAGACAGATCTTGAATGAAAGCAGAGACTACTAGAAATACATTCACTTTTGTTTTATTGACTCTGCAAAGGTATTCAATTTTGTGTAATATAACAAACTATGGGTAACAGGTGCTCACGGGGAACTTGTACGTGGATCAAGAGACAGTCTTTCAAACAGAAAAAGGGAATTCTCTCTCTATTTCTCCTTCTTTCTGCTACAGCATCAATTCTGATTAGTAGTGATGTGATTTCTGAGACTGTAGTTGTTTATATAAAGGAGTAAGAAGTCCTGTCTTTCTTCTGGAGCAACTGGCGGGTTGTTTTGTTTTGTTAACTTCTGACCTTATGGATCACAGCTCACTGTGTATGGTGAATATATAATAGGAGAAACTGGACCATATGAAGAAGCAAGAAGCATCAGAATTGAAAACAGACTTTTTAAAAAACATTTAATATGCTGGTGCCCAGCTATAAAAAGATGTAGCATGTGGGGTCTTAAAGGCTTGAGCATAAACAAGCAGCCATCTAGCTCAGGACCAACAAAACCCAACATAAAAGAAGCTCACTTGCCTGTGCGATCATGAGGTACTGAAACAATCAGGTATCGGGCATCAAAGAACAAAAATCAAAATCAATGGACCAATTGACACCCGATATCGCTGAAGACAAATAGATACAGAGGCAAACAGAGGAGAAGAAATGATGGTGCCAAGCCACCAAATGATCGAATGTCTAGTCTCAAAAACTTGAAGATAATCGAGTCGCCATTCAGTACAGAAACAGCAAAGTCCACATGGAAGAAGCACACCAGCAAGTGTGATCAAGAGGGGCTGAAGGGAGTCGGTATCGAGCATCAAAGAACAGGAATCACTTCCTTATGAGTGAGGGGGAGAGCAGGCCCCACTGGTGGGCAATTGGTCACCCCTTTACAGGGGAGTCACGGGGAGGAGACAGACTAGTCAAGGTGCAGCCGGACAGTGATGATGCATACAAGTTTCCTCTAGTTCCAGAAGCCTTCCTCCCCACCAACCATCATAGGCCCAACTCTATCTTGCAAATCTGGATGAATTGGAGAAGGTACACTAGTGGAGAGGGGAGCTGGAGATATGGGGAAAC
>PVJH01037156.1:0-18176 GCA_004026705.1 Nesogale talazaci | reverse complement strand
TGGGGGCAGTGTCGGTTCCTGGAGAGAAGTCTTGCTTTCCACGTGGGAAACCCAGCCTCCATTCATGGCCAAATACACATTCAGGGCACCCCAGCCCGTGCGTCCCTGGAGGCTGGCGTGTTGCTGGGGTGTGAACAGGCTCCAGCGGAGCTTCCAGACTCAGGTGGATCAGGGAGAAAAGCTGGTGATGCCAGGCAGACACTCTCATGGGTCACTGGGCCTGCTCCTCTTGGACCCAGGGCCTGACTTGGTGGCAGCCAGCTACAATACCTCCTAGTGCCCTCGATTTGCCCGGGAGCACCCCTTCTCCACCGAATTGCTTGATTTTGGAAATGGACCACAACATGGACGTGTCTGTGTCAGCATCGTGGTGGAGAGTGCCATCTTTGGTCTTGCCTGTGGTTGCCGACGGGTGTGGATTTCACGCATCTTCCTGCCTGTGGTTGTAGATCACCCGTGCTGCACAGTATTTTGTTATGTGAATACACACTATTTATGAATCCGTCCTGCTCTTGACAGGCATTTGGGTGGTTTGCAATTCAGAGTCATTTTGAATAACACTGCAACGAACACTGTGGCATGTCTTTGGGTTCCTAAGTTCTGCCTGATTTGACCCTTTTATTATAATTATTGATTCAATCATTTTATCAGTCGGGTTCAATTAGATCAAGCATAATTGTACGATTGCTGCCACCGTCGTTCATCCTTTTCAAAGCATTTTCTTTGTTCTTGATCTCTTTGATATCAACTCCCCTTGATCCCCTCCTTCCCCCACCCTATCCTCCTGGGAACCCTTATTATAATGTCATAGGTTATTTATGTATATGTAGGGTTCTTTTGCCATATCTTACACCATCCAATGTATCTATTCACCTACTGTCCTGTTACTTGTTCCCCCTGAGTAAGGCTGTACAACCATCATTGCTATTAGTTCCTTCTTCCCCCTCCCCCTTTCTTCTCATACCCCCGGGGAGCATTTATGCCCATTATTATTTCTGAAGGGCTTCTCTAGCTTGGATTTCATACATGAAATGATCTCAAGGAGACGAGGGAACATACACAGGTCTCACAAGATGAGTGAGAGGAAACTAAGACCATAATAGTAAGGGGAGGAAATATTAAAGAACTAGAGGATGTTTACATGTTTCACCAGTGCTGGACTGTACCCTGCATGTATCATCCCCTCTGTGTAGTCTTTCTGTGAGGGACTGTCTCACGACCTTACAGGTGGGTTTAGGGTTTCCACTTCCTGAGTGTCTCTGGAAGACCTGAGTCTCTCAGGTGTCAAAGGAATCATTCCATAAGGAACCATTTCTTGGGGAATTCTAACCATGGATGAGGAAAGGCATTTTGGTGAAGTCGGTCTGGCACCCTAATGTTTTGTAGTGACTGTGCATGCTGCTCCTCCCCACTCCCCATGGGCCTCCCGTGGAAGACAGGCAATCAAGAAACTCTGGACGGAGACACTGCCTTCCTTGGAGTAGGCATGGGGTGGCTGTCATTTGACCACCTCTGTCCTCTTCCCTACTCTCTGGTAAACTTCTCAGTCCCCTTGATGCACCCAGCTTGCCATCCATCTACTGCCCTCTCCAGCTCTTGTTCCAGCCACACACCTGTCTACCCTTTTACCCAGGAAGGAAGGCCTGGGCCCCTTGGAGGCATGGAGGAGTGTGAACTTGAGGACCACACCCTCTGAGCAGAGTAGTGTGAAGGTCACTGCATCTTCTCATCTTTCTCTTTGATGAAGGGTAAAAAACGGGCCATTACTTCTTTCCCAAGGGCCCAGTGGCACCAGGACTGAGCCCAGTGACACAGGCAAAAAAACCAAGACCTGTTTGTTGCAGATTGACGCTGGGCATCCTAGCCTCCTTCCTGACTTTCCTCATTCGGATCCCTCAGTTTCTACCCACCCCAAACCCTGGTGCTACTCACCAGCCCCTCTTCCTTTCTGCCAGCCATGAGACCTGGCAATCAGGTCTCTAAAACCACCCCAGGGATTGGGGATGGAAGGACTTAGGTTTTAGAATTCCTATCTAGTTAGGGTTTTGAGAATGTTGGAATTCTTCTGGGGGTACAAGTTGACAAGTCTATTTCCCCAATATGTCCATGAGCCTGTGTTTTCAAGCCAGAGTAAAATTTTAGTAGATATGGGAGTCCCAAGAACTTAGCAAAGAACCTGCAGCATCTAGAAGCATGAAGAGTTTTGTGGAATAGATGAATGGGATGGATGGATGGATGGATGGTGATAGTGGAGCAGGTAGAAACCCCAGAGAAAAGGAGACAGAGAACCTAGGTGAAGGTCAAGCAGAAGACGGAGATAGCATTGGGCAGGTGTAGCCTTCAAGCAGGGAGGAGCTACTCTCTTGAAAGGCGTGGCCTCCCCTTTAATGATGGGGCTTATCCAGGGCCTAAGCTTCTCCGAGTCCCCAGTGAGTGGGCCTGGGGTTGGACGCTAAGATGAGACTAACTTCAGCCAAGTTCAAGCTTGGGTAGACCTCAACATAGAATGCCTGCAGTGTGGGAGAAGGTCGTGGGATGGAAGGACTTTCCAAGTTTTGAAGGGCAATCAGATCCTGGCAATTGGCTTCCTTCCGACCAATCCTCTGTCTGCTGTCCCTTTGGCGCTGGTACCCATGTCTGCCCCCCTCTCCATCCATCTAGTTCCCCAAACTGCTATTGCTCTATTCAGACAATGTCTACTTTTTTTTACCCATTCGACCTTCATCATTTTACCACTGACTGTTTCTTCCTTCCTTCCTTCCACTCATTCACCCACCTTCACCACCACCTTCTCCTACATGCTATATGAACATACCATACATGCATGCAGACATACAGACTCTACAAACACATCATCTTGCCCAGTGACTCCTGGTCCTCTCTTGCGAGGCCCAAGATGGGGAGGCAGATGTTCAAACCCTTATCCTGAGTCACTGTGCTAAGGGCTCCAGGCTCACTGGGTACTAGCTCTGCTGGGGTCCTGGAGCAGGGATTGGCTTGGTCTGCATGGAGTCCTCCCTGGCCTGCTGAACTGTGTCTTCAAATAGGAGTGGAGGTTCGTAACACAGTGGGGAGGCAAGTCCATGCAGAGGTGTGGAGGTGCGGGTGCATTCTGGGATGGAGAGGGAGAAGCAGCATCAGAAGCTGGAAAAGACACGAGTCAGCCCGGAAAGGAATGGCCTTGAATGACAAATGGAATATGGGCCCTCGCCATGGGACGACGCAGCTAGGGAGGGACTCCAGATTTTAAACTCTCCCTGGCACGTGGTGGAGGGAGACGGAGAGCTGCAGATGGTTCTTCCATGACTGGATCATGTACGACATGAGGGTGTGTATGTGACCGCTGATGTGAGGATGTGCGTGATGGCGGGAACATTGGAGTGCCAGGGAGTCCCCCTTCTCTTGGCAACCCCACCAGAAGCTCATTTCCCTTCTTTGACCCTGCCTTCACTTGCACCAGCCCCCTCACCTGACAACTAGCAGTCACTTGGGTCTGGCAGGCCTGGAGTTCACCTAGAGGAGGTGGGGCTGGCTCTCTGCCCTGTCCTGGCTCCATGGCACTGCCCCCAGCCTGGGCATCATCCCATGGAGGCTGAGCCGGGACAGGCCTGGGTTTGCTGGGGCTCTGAGACCCAGGCTCGATCTGTCTCCATGGGAATGGAGGGGGGTGGCCAAGGAACTAGGTGCTGGGTGCCTGGGTGCAGTCTCTTGGCCAAGTCCATCCAGCACACCCCCGTCACATGCCTGGAATGGCAAGTGCATGCGTGTGTGTGTGTGTGTGTGTGTGTGTGTGTGTGTGTATGGGGGTGGTGGTGCAGACCGGGGCAGGCGGCCAAGGATGGCACAGGCAGGGTTGGAAAGTGCTCTAGGTCCCCATTTTCCTTCTTCTGGCCAATATACCAGCCAACCCTTCCCCCGGGAAGGGAAGGTGCCTCGCTTGTAGGGGCAGGATTCTTTGGGGGTGAAGCTCACTCTCCTCCAGTCTCCTCTTGCCATCTCCGTCTCCTGGAGTCTCTCTCACGCACCTCCCATCTCTGCCTTGTCTGTTCTTCAGGAATCTCAAGTGCCTTTCCCATCACTTCTTCTACAGAAACTGAGTGGCAGGCATTGGTGGGACCTCCCTCCTGGAGAACACAGTACAGGTTACACTGACACAAGCGACCTCTGGGTTCACCTGAGTCCCCTTTGGGCTGTCTCCCCCGAGCACAGCCGCAGCATCTCAGTGGCATGGTGACCCTTAAAAGCCTGGAGGGCCCAAAAACAAACAAACAAACAAACAAAAAAAAACAAAGGGCTGAGCCCCGGTGGCGTAGTGGTTGTGCACGGGACTGCGGCCCACTGGGATGGAGGTTCAATTCCAGCTCCACGGAGCAAAGGCTGGGCCTCCTACTCCCACCACCTGAGGGCAGTGATGCCCAAACACAAAACAAAAAAAAAAGCAAAAGCCTGGAGGGCCATGTGGCACATACGGATAGCACTGACCGATGGATGACTGTTGTTCTTGCTGTAAATGTGCTTCCCCAGAAAAACTAGATGGAAATGCCTGGCAGCGTCAGGAACTCAAGAAGGGACCTCAGGGAGGCTGGAAGGCCTTCTGACGGTGATGGAGGGTGGAGTGGAGGCCTGGAAGACCTCCACCAGCCTAAGGCCAATTCAGTAACTCCACTGAAAGTCCCTGAGCTGAAGCTGGCTAACGGGAAGGTTCCTGTCTCCGAGGTCTGTTACCTGAGTCTCACGCTGCACTGTGTGTGTGTGTGTGTGTGTGTGTGTGTGTGTGTGTGTGTGTGTGTCGGGAGGGGGGTGGCGTAGGGGGTAGGAGGGGCAGAGGCAGAATTGGCTCATAAACTCAACAGTGAATTCCGAGTGTGTGCAGCTGGGGTCCTCTGCTCAGGCTGCCCCAGTAACTTGAGGTCTGCAAGGTGCATTCCTGTGGCGACCCCAGGCCTCGAGACACGGAGAGGGAGCGGGTCTTCAGGCTCAGGAGTCTGATGTGATGTGGGGGTGGGGGTGACCTAAGGATCAGAGAGGAGTCTGCCACCTGGGTCCCCGCACCATTATATATACGATTCCAGCCTGGGCCTGCTCTGCCTGGCTGCCAGGCCTCCTGGCTGAAGGACTTGGCTTCTGGCTGGCTCCTGGCTGCTGAGTGGACATCCTCCACCCCAGTCGGATCTGCCTGGCCAGAGGGCTGACTTCACCGGTCTCTGACATCCCGCGGGTCCTCTCTCTATCTCTCCTTCCTTCCTGCTTGGGGTTCCTCAGTGCTCAGGGGGAAACTAGACCAGGGAGGGTCCTGGGGGAGGGGCTCAGAAACTCGATTCAGCTTCTGTTCCCTCCCTGGACTGAGCCTCCCATCCTGAAGTCCAGCATGCACTCTCCCTGACATTCAGCTGGGTGTCCTCTGGGGCTGGCCAGTGCGGGCTGGCATGGGGAGGCGGGTGCGCAGAGTCCTGGCCCAAACGGCAAGACCATTAGGGAATGAAGTTGGAGCAGAGGGAGCGTTTCTGGGCTGTGAGCTGAGGCCATCTGCGGGAGGTGAGACCAGGCCCTGTCCTCACCGCCCCCACCGCTCCCTCCGCCCCCTGCTGCAGCAGGCACATAGACTGCCTGCGCTGAGAGGCGGGAGCCACGCAGTCAGCCACTTGAACTCCAGCCACGCAGTGTGCCCAAATCAGAAAAACTCTAGTCCCTGCCGTGGAGTCCATGCTGATGGATCACAGCCCTATAGGATTGGGGAGTTTCTAGGAGGGAACCTATTTATGGGAGAAGATCGTCCTGTCTTGCTCCTGCAGAGTGGTGGGTGGGGTCAAACTGTTGACCTTGGTGATGTAACCACTGTGTCACCGGGGCTCCTCAGGATGGCCGGCAGGCCTGGGCTGTCCCTTCATCTCTTGTTGGAATGCAGGGGTGGGGCCGAGGGCTGTGTGGGAGGTACTGCTGCGAGGCAGTCTCCCTGAGGCTCCCTGGCACCCCTAGGCCTTAGCTGGGCGTTTGGGACAAACCACTTGGTACTAGCAGGTTCAACTTCCTCAGTGGGGTTTACGTGGCTGCCATGATGGCCACTCTCGATGCCAAGCCCCAGACCCCGAGGCAGGCCACACTGCGCCCGCCATCCCTAGTCTCCTCTCGCTGACATTTCCTGTCCCCCCACCCCCACCCCCCTCAGCCTGGAGTCCAGAGAGAGTGGGAATGGGGGTACAAGGATGTTTGTTCAGGAGGCTTCTCTCTGGGACTCGAGTTTGATGGAAGCTCAGTCCAAGCGTCGTGGAACCATCTCAGGCTGGTCTGATTGTCTCTTGGGAATGATAGTATCCACCTAGGAAGGTTGCAGCAGGAATCAGGTGATTAATCTCTGTGACAATGCCAGCACGTGTCCCAAACCAAACTCACCGCGATTGGGTGGATTCGGACCGAGTAGAACTGCCCCCGGGGTGGGTGGGGGTTCCGAGACTCTCAGTCTTTATGGGAGCAGAAGGCTCGTCTTCCTCCCGAGAAGTGGCTGGTGGTTTTGAACTGCTGACCATGTGGTTAGCAGCCCAAACAGTAACCTCTATGCCACCAGGAATCCTTGTTAGCTCACAATAAGTCGGAAGCCAAACCCACTCATGTCAAGGCATTTTCTGCTTGTTGTGACCCTGTCAGGCAGACTAGACCTGCCTCAGAGGCTTCCCAGGGCTGGCATCTGTCAAAAGGAGGCCTGGCAGGGGAGTGCTTCACAGTGGGCTGTCCGCTGAGGTTTGCAGCACAGGAGAAAGACGGAACTTTCTAGCCCAGGAAACAGTGACAGTCCCAGAAACCCACAGGGCAGTTCAGGCCTGTCCCAGAGAGTCCCTGGGCATTGGCATCGACTCGATAGCAGCGAGAGAGAGGCGCTGCAGGGAGGTGAGCGTCTGAATCGTTGTCCTGTCCGGTAGTTGGGGCAGTTGAATGGATCCAAATGCTTCAGTCCCGATCACCAGGGATCCTTTTGACCCAGGCTAAGGGCTCAGCCATCCTGTTCCCCCCTCTTCCTCCTGGAAGGACCTTCAAACTCCTCTGCTTGGTCTTCTCCTTGTCTGGATCCATGGGCCTCTTTGACTCTGAGCCCCTCTCTGACTATGGGAGAGAGCCCTGGCCTTGGACCTGTGACCTGCAGATAGGTCAGGGGTGATGAAGCAACCAGCCGCATAAAGGCCTTAAAGTGAGTCCTCTGTCCAGCCTGCTGATCGTCCTGAAAAAAATGGCCTGAGCAGGGGCCAGCAGCTTCTCGCACAGGTGGGGAGGCTGAGGCCTGGGGGTGGGGGGTGTCTTTGCACACCCGTACTTGCCCTCCTTCTAGACTCTGCCTTTTTCCAGCAGAGCACGATCACCTCCCATCAGAAGAGGGCACACTGTGGGGACAAAGAAAGGGATCCCCTGTGTTCTCAAAGATTCCTTGGGACCAAGAGGGTCTTGTCTTGAGCCCCAGAAGTCCATCTTCCCCTGGCAAGTCCCCCTGTAACTTCCCTCACAGCCCTTTTCCCGGTGAGACCTCAGGCAGTCTGTGGCATGGGGAGGTTGGCCTTGTGGTGAGTGGGGTCTGGCCACCTCTCTCCCTCAGTGGCCTCTAGCCAGTTGGCCCTTTTGACCACATCCTCCAGGAAGCTACTTTGGACTTTCTTTCCAGCTTCACACCCCCCCCCAACCTCTGCTATACCACCCCACACTCAGCCCCTCAGCCCCACAAATCCTTTAGCAGCACGATCACCTCCACCTGGCTTCACAGACCCACTGACCAGACAATTCCAGCCCTGGGTCCCCTTCTGCCCCTCCACATTCATCCCTTCCTCTGGGGGTGCCACATTCTTGAGTTTGAGGTCCCAAGGTATAAGTCTGAGGTCTCAGGACCCAGCTAAGGGATAAGAGGACTCTTCCCCCCTCACTTTCCATGGTCCTTTCTCTTCCTAAGAAGCTGTGTCTGTGTGTCTCCAGGTGCTAGCTTGGACTTGGGCACTTTTTAGTGTAACTTGAGGGGCAGGGAGAGATGGTTCAGGCATGCGGGGGGTAGTGTGGGGGGGGGGGTGGGGTGAGACCCCCAGGGGGCAGGAGCTGAGTGGGCCAACTTGGAGAAGAGAGGGAGGTGACTGAGGGTATTTGAGGAGGGGGTGGCTGGTCCTGGGAGTGGGCAAAGTGGGGAACCAAATCATTGACAGTCCAGCCCCCAGCCCCTGCTGATCTCGCCAACATTCTCTCCCCCCTTCCCGCTCCCCGCTGTCTCCACCTCCCCTCTCTCTCTCTTCCCAGCTCATTCTCCAGAGCCTGCTTCTGAGTCTCCACCTGGCACCTGCCTCCCTTGCCCCCTCTCACTGGCCAGGGCCCATACAGGCTCCCGCTTCCCCATACCCCTCCACGGCAGGTCCAAGAGACTCCTCAGCATGCCTGATGTTTGCCCTGAACTCAGCCCTCCATGGCCCTGGGCCACTTCTCCTCCCCCCTTCCCTCCCCCAGCTCCAGTCCTTCACCCACTGGGCTGGACCTCTTTCCTGGGTGCGATGGCTCCGAGGCCAGCCTTTGCCCTGGTGACCAGCCTGGTGACCCCACACAGCACCGAGATGGCCAGCCGCTCACAGGGTGCTGGCTAAGAATAGAGCCATGCTAGCTGTGCCTAGGGGCAGGTGGGCAGAGTCAGAGTCCAGCCCCCAAGGTCCCTCACAATGCCTCCTGGGGATGTGTTCTGCTGGGGCCCTGGGCCTCCTCACCATGCTGCTGCAGTCAGGGCCCTGGCTGGAGGGCCCTGGGAAGGACTTCTGGGGACCGGCAGTAACATCCAGGCAGAAGGACAAGCTGAGCTCCCAGATCAGCCCAGAATTCGTAGCTGAGAAGAGGTGGTGGCCAGGCTGGGATTCTAGCCCAGGTGCAGACCTACAGGCCTTGGGGACTTCCATTACACCCAGATTGAGCTAAGAGGCTGGGTTCTTTTTCATTTTAAAAAATGATTTTAGGCTGAGCCCCGGTGGCGTAAGTGGTTGTGTGAGGGACTGCGGCCCACGGGCTTAGCAGTTCAAATCCAGCGGGGGCTCTCAGGAGCAACGCTGGGTAGCTCCCATGACTACCAGAGGGCAGTGATGCCCCCAAAAAGACAAAACAAAAAAAAAACACACAAAAAATGATTTTATTGGGGGCTCTTACAACATTCCATACATCAAGCATGTTTGTACATATGTTGCCATGTCATCAGTTCCAAAACATTGTCTACTTGAGCCCTTGGTATCATCTCCTCTTTTTTTGGGGGGGGGGGCATCACTGCCCTGTGGTGGTGGGAGTAGGAGGCCCAGCCTTTGCTCCTGTGGAGCTAGAATTGAACCTCCATCTCAGTGGGCCGCAGTCCTGCCAACAACCACTACGCTACCGGGGCTCAGTCCCATCTCCTCTTTTTTCCCCTCCTCCCCCACCCTCCCTTCCTTCTGAATCCTTGATCAATTTGCATTGTTATTATTATTTTGTATCTTACACTGTCCGTTGGCCCACTTCACCCACATTATGTTGTTTTTCCCCTTGCTTGGGGCTAAATATATATCCAGCCTTGTGATGGATTTCCCCTTTCTGCCCCTTCCCTCTCCCTGATATCGCTACTCCTGTGACTGTTCCTGAGGGGTTTATCTGTCCTGAATTCCATGTCTGGAGAGCTCTTACCTGTACCACTATGTATTCTCTGGTCTAGCCAGATTTGTAAGGTAGAACTGGGTCCTGGTCATGATGGGAGGAAGCATTCAGGAACTAGAGGAACGATGTGTGTCTTATGTCACAAGCGGCTCCATCAATAATTACTTAACGCTCTTTGACATTTTCAAGTATTCGGTTTATTCACTGCAAACACAACAAATAATCTAACAATGCTGAAATATACTTAAGTTATGAGTTGCATGGACAACACAACAATTAATTCAGTATCATAGTCCCGTTAAGCGTCGCCTTCAATGGTGTACTCACCCAGGCAGAGCTGGAGAGAGCGGGAGTTGATGTCTCCTTGGTTCCTTGCTCTCTGAATTCTCAGTCTCTCTACCTGGGCTTCTATCGGCAGGTTCAAGGGGCTGTTTGACATCATTCTGGAAATTCCACGGCACCCAGCCAAAGTCTTATTGGGGTTCCCAGACTTTCTGAGGTGGCTTCTAATCTACTTTTTACTTCACTGAGGTATTCAGCATCTTTGCTGGGCTTCGCAAGGCTTTCATTTTCTTCCATTTCTCTTTCAAAGTGGAGACACTTGTGCTCACCTTCGTTGCCTTGCAAGGCAGTTCTGCCTTGCTCTCATCCTATCCACCCCCTGGTACCAGGGAGTGCAATAATGAGGTGCGCTTACAGGAACCACAGCGTTTTAAAAGCGGTTTCTTACACAGGGAAACAAGCTGGGTCAAAAATGCCTATGACGGCTAATATATCTACAAAAGACTTCATAGTCCAATGACTCGAATCGGAGGAAACGAGCTTCTAAAACGTCGCCTTATTTTGTAGAAGCATTGATCTAAATAAGCTGCCTAAATTTCCACTATATTTGTGTGGGAAAAATAGCCATTGCCCAGTCACATGTGGAGATCTTGGGGATGTCTTCTAAAGAGCATTTCTCCCCGAGCACGTGATTTGGAGTTTTAGCCTCTTTGAGGACTTTACGCATATGTTTGACTAAAAGACCAGTTTCTTCTTCTATACCGCACTTGGTTGGATCATCCCTTCCTTACACCCCTTCGTGGGGAGATTTCCAGTTGTCTGTAGAGGGGCTTTGGGTTTCCATTCCAAACCCCCTCATTTGCATCGATAGAGTTGTTTGGTTTGGATTTTCTGATCCCTGATCCCTGGTTCTGTTGACACCTCGTGGTCACCCAGGCTGATGTGCTTCTTCCACGAGGGCTTATTTGCCTCCCTGCTAGATGGCTGCTTGCCTACCTTCAAGCCTTGAGGACATCAGATGCTATGTATTTCACCACAGTTGCTTATGCCCGGTTTTGTCTTCAGTGACCATGCCAGGAAGGTGAGTGTCAAAGAGTGCCAGGTTATTAAAACAAAGTGTTCTGGTGTGAAGGGAGCCCTTGAGTAGAGGCCCCAAAGCCCAACTGCTACCTTCATCCCTCACCTATAACTGTCTAGACGTCGAGGCCGAGTTCTTCTTTAGCGCTGCAGGCACCTTGCTTTAAACTTTGGGCAGTGACTCCAACTCTTTGGGCATCTGCTTTCCTACCATTAAAGAATTAATAATCCAATGACCCAAATGGAAAACAAGCTCCCACCAGGCAACTCTCTGCAGTCGACAGAGTTCTTGCAGGCATCTCCCAGAAATCCACCTAGGTCTGCAGCCTCCATCTCTGTTCAGCCCAGTCCTTGGCCCCTCCATCTCTTCCAAGCTTACTGGATGCCCACCTCATGCCTGGGTCTGCGGGTCCCAACACTGCTCACCAGAAACTCTGAGGGCCGCAGCCTCTGGAAAATGAGTGCCTGTCTTTTGGCAACTTGGTGAAGAGAAGGCAGGAGGAAATTCTGAGCTGGTGACTAGCACGGGGCTCAGGATCAGCTATAACCATAGAGAATCTATGTACATAGATTTATATGTTAAGTATTAAGGTAGCAGGCAGATAATGGGCCTCTACTTAAGCACTCCCTCAACGCAAGAACACTTTGTGCTAATAACCTAGCGTTCTGTGATGTTCACCTTCCTAAAACGATTGCTGAAGACACAGCAGGTGCCTAAGCAAATGTGGTGAAGAAAGCTGGTGGTGCCTGGCTCCCAAAAGATATAGCATCTAGGGGCTTAAAGATTTGAAGATAAATAAGCCTGACAAGAAGCATACCAACCTATGTGATCAGGAGGTGTTTAGAGGATCAGCTATCAGACATCAAAGACCCAGTATAAAAAAAACATATCAGTGTGAATGAGGGGGAGTGCAGAGTGGAGACCCAGAGCCCATCTCTAGGCAACTGGACATCCTCTTACAGAAGGGTCACGAGGAAGAGATGAGACAGGATACAGTATAGCACTGATGAAACATACAACTTTCCTTTAATTCTTTGATGCTTCCTCCCCCTTCACTATCATGACTCCAAATCTACCTTAAAAATCCAGTTAGACCAGAGCATGTACATGGGGACAGATAAGAACTGGAAACGCAGAGAATCCGGGACAGATAAACCCCTCAGGACCAATACTGAGAGTAATGATAACAGGAGCCCCAGGGGAAGGGGGTGGGGGGAGAAAGGGAGAACCAATCACAATGATTCATATATAACCCCCGCCCTCAGAGGAATAGACAATAGAAAAGTGGATGATGGGAGATATCAGTCAGTGTAAGATATGAAAAATAATAACTTATAAATTATCAGGGGTTTGTGAGGGAGGGAGGGGAAAAATGAAGAGCTGATACCAAAGGCTCAAGTAGAAAGAAAATGTTTTGAAAATGATGATGGCAGGCCGAGCCCCAGTGGCGTAAGTGGTTGAGTGCAGGACTGCGGCCCGTGGACTTGGTGGTTCAAATCCAGCGGTGGCTCTCAGGAGCAGCACCGGGTAGGTCCCACAACCACCAGAGGGCAGTGATGCCCCCCCCAAAAATTTAAAAACAAGAAAATGATGATGGCAACATCTGTACAAATGTGTTTGACGTGATGGATAGGTGGTTGGATTGTGGTAAGAGTTGTACAAATCCCCAGTAAAATGATTAATAAAGAATTTTAAAAGAGTTACAGCCTCAGAAACTCTCAGGGCCAGCCCTCTGTTCTGGCAAACTTCGGAGCGAGGATCAACTGTCAGGCAGTGAGAGAGATGGAGGGGGGGGGGCACGTGGGGTGGCTATAGAGGGAGGGACTTAGGGAGCAGCCCCATTGTTCTGCGCAGGGGAGCAGAGGCTTCTGATACTGAGGCTTGATGCTGCGCCTGTCAGGGGGAAGACTTACATCCCATTTGGAGTTGAGACGAGGTGAGTGAAGAATAGGAGAATGTCCACTGGGCCTTCCATTCGAGCGTCTTAACGACGTTCTGCCACTTGTCTCACTTGGGATTTTCCAGTTCCAGTTGGAGCCCATTTTCTGTAGCTTCTCTTCAGCGTGGGGCTCAGGAAGACCTCGTTATACCTCATCCTCTCTTTCTCCACCGAAGACGCGTCCCTAACCCCTCCTCCTTTCTTGGATTCCAGCCTCTTCTGGGCACACGTGCCCCTGTCCAACCTCTCCCCTGGCCTGCTGCCCACATCTCCAACACTGGGCTGTGGTTTGGACCCCCTCCCATCGGAGCTCCTGGCTCCTCTTCCGGGGCTGGTCGTGTGAACAGCGTGTCCCAGACAGGAGGTCCTGGCAGGGAGCGCCTGTCTGGAGGAGCGGGCAGGGTGGTCAGGGTGCAGCTGGCAGAGCTCAGCAGCCTGTGGGTGGACTGGCTTTTGCAGTTACCCTGGGCCCCTCCAGACCTAGGCTCTGAGATATTGCCCAGCAGCTCTGGGGGGCAGGTGGGGGGTTGGGGGGGAGACTCCTCCTTGGGGAGCCCTGCTGAGTAGCTGTCACGTGCCAGCTTGAACATTTAATTGAATCCTCACCAGCAGCCCCACAAGGTTAAGCTCCTTGTCTCCAATTTACAGGGGAGGAAACCTGCATGCAGAATAGGGAAGCCGTCTCCAAGGGCACACCGTGATCCCTAGGGCAGGGTGTGGACAGCACTCTCTAGCTGTCAGGTCAGTGTTGGATTGATAGCCAAAAGGATCAGCAGTTCAAACCCACCAGGTCCTCCTTGGGAGAGAGATGAGACTTTCTACTCTTATATAGATCAACGACCCTAAAAGCTCTATATGGGGTCTCTACGAGCGAGTGCAGACACAACAGAGGCAGTGGGCCTCTGTTCGGGGAGAGGACTGCTGGACAGGGTGAGGCATTGGCTGGGCTGCAAACCACAGTCCAGTCAGATGAACCTACCCGCCAGTCGCTTTTGAGGAGGAAGGTGAGACTGTTCTGTTCTCCTAGGGGTTTACAGTCTAGGAACCCTAAGAAGCAGGTCTACTTTGTCCTATAGGGTCCCTGGGACTTGGAATCCACTCCACGGCCAGGAGTCTTCTTCGCACGACTCTTGGCTGACTTTGTGTCTGCATCCTTGTCTTTGGGAGGTGGGTGTGGGGAGGTCTTCTAACATCTTCACCACGCTCCTAAATAAAAACTGAAAAAACCCTGAAAACAAAACACACTCACTACCAGAGAGCTGATTTGGACTCATAGTGACCCTGTGAGACAGAGTAGGTCCGCCTTGAGGGTTTTCTGAGGCTGCCACTCTTCATGGGAGTTGAAAGCTCATCTTCCTCCTGAAGGGCAGTTGGTGGTTTCAAACTGCTGACCTTGAGGTTAGCAGCCCGACTTGCAATCTGCCCTGACCCTGTGCCCAGCAGAATGAAACACTGCCCAGTCCTGTGCCATCCTCACAATGGTTCCCCTGCTCGCATCGGTCCAACTTGTTGAGGGACTTCTCTGTGTTTCTCTGTCCTGCTACCCGACCAAGTATTACAGTCCACCCCTTTAGTAGTCAGGCGTTCGTGGGAGCCCCCAACCAGGATTGCTTCTGGAGTTTGGAGATGAGGCCAGGCTGGCCCTGTCTAGTGCCTCGGTTTCCCTGGCTGTTGCAGTGGTCCCCTGTGCATATACTCTTGTCTTGTTCTCTGACTCTGATCCCCTCCAGCGACCAGCAGACGCTAGCTCCATTGCCGCTTCTGCTCTTTTGTGACAGTGGGAAACCTGCCTCCATCCCGGGTCTCCTCGCCACCCCGCTCTGCCCTCACTGGCCTTTTTCTTTCATTTGCTTCTGTCTCAGCCCCACCTGTCCCTCTACTGCTGCTTGCTCGGAGACCCTGTCCTGTCCTCCTCTCCCTGGTCTGATTTCTCCCACTTCTCTCTCCCTGCCATACAGCTCTGGATGTGACCACCAGCCACAGGCTGAGGGTCTGGAGGGAGTGGGGAGCCCGGGGTTCTATTTAACCCACCCCATTCTTCCTACTGCAGATAGTGGCCTGGTGGGCCCAGAAAGATGCCCAGAGAGAAAGCCAGCAGGAGAGTGAGGGGAAGCTGACAGGGAACAGGACCAGACCTGAGGGGGATCTGAGTGGGCGGAGCTTGATGAAGGTCTGCATAGGTTCCTACCTGTCTCTCCCTGGGACTGTCCCCAGCCACCTGCCAGGCCCTGCCCCTGCCTTGCTTCCCAGGACCCAGAGACTCTAACCCAGCTCTTCTTCCACTGTGCATCTGTCCGGGTCCCCTTCAGGGGCAGATGAGTCAGCGGGCTGATTTTCCAGGAGGGCTAGAATCCCAGAGGAGGTGGGGGTGGGGGGATGGTAATTGCATTAGCTAGTTCTGATGCAATTGGGCTTCCCAGCCCTGAGCCCTCCCCAATCCTGTCCGCCGCCGCCCCCCCCCCCCCACCTCTCATCCATTCATTTTGCAACTTCTCCCAGTCCCATCAGAATCAATTAGACAGTCCCTGCTTTAATCTCATTGCTGGAGCCTGGGCTCAGACCCAGCTGCTCAGCTTCCAGGGCTACAGACTCCTGAAGAGGGGCAGAGGGATGATCAGGAGGACCTCAAGGTCTTTGTTCTCACCCCACCCCCCGGGGCTCTGGTCTCCCTCCCACCCAGTCGCCCTGAGAGAGGGATCCCCATGGATCAATACCCACCAGCCCTCCATGCCAGCCAGTCCCCGCCCTGCCCCCACCCCGTTTATCATGTCAGCCACTGAGTGTGATGGAAGCCGCTTGGAAAGGGGCCCAGAGGACGGGGTTCTTAGCCTGGAGAATAGAGAGGGGTGGGGGTGGGGGGCGGCAGGGATGCGGGTTTGAATAATGAGCAGCCCATCCAGGTCTGAAGGCATTTATTGTGCAGGCCAGAGTCTCCAAAGGGCTCTCCTTCCCCAGGCAAGCCCGGCTGGGAGGAGATGGCCTGGAATCTGAGAGGAAGGATAGAGAAGAGGTAGCAGGAGGGACTTCCTTCCCAGCTGGGAACCAGAGACCTGGCTTTGTGGTGGTTGAAGGGAGAAAGAGAAGGCTTCCCCTGCTTCTCCTGCCCTCCCCCCTCCACTCCTCCGTTTCCCTGCTCTACTATGGAAAAGCACTGAACCAGGAGTGGGGAGCCTGGAACCAGGTTTGCCACTGCCACTGGTTAGCTTTGTGATCGTTGGAAGTTATTCTATTTCTCTGGGTCTGAGTGCCCTACTTGGGTCCATAGACTGTGTTGTGGGGGCAGGGGAAGGGATTAGGTCTCTTTCAAGGCTAACGGGAATCAGCACTGAATATTGGGGAGCTGTTTCCAAAGGATGGGGAGATAGGACCCCTCACCAAGGGGCTGGGGCTGGAGATAGGGATAGAGGTAGATAAGGACCATGGCATCCTGGTGGCCACAGTCCCAAGAATAAGAACACGGTGGATTAGGAGACAGGGTGACCAGTCTTCCTTCCTTGCTCCCTCCCTCATTCATTCATTCATTCATTCATTCATTTTCCATACAACCAACCAACCAACTCACATTTCTCAATCCTGTGCTGGGCACCTGGAATGAAAGACCAGGTCCCCTGGGAGGTGGTCCACAGGTGAAGGAGAGAGTGGGACTGTGCATGGGGGAGCAGTAAGAGAAGGAGAGATAATGTGAAGCCCTATAAAACCGGGGGCTGGGGTCGGAGAGCAGAAGAAAGCCACCAAACCAAGCTCACATTCTGTCCCGCCACATAGCCACCTCCCTGCCATAGGGTTTCCGAGGCTGTAAATCTTACCGGAGCAGATAGCCTCTCCTTTCTCGCGGGAGTGCTGGCAGTCCCCCGCTTATCTGACAGCACCCTCACGGAGGGCAGGGAGGACTTTACTGGGGGGCCCAGAGAAGGTGTCCCTGAGGCATAGGGCCCAAGCTGAGAAAGGAACCCAGCTCTGCAAAAATCCTGGTTCTGCGGCCTGCAGAGAGGACCCGGGGGCTGGGGGTGGCGAGCTCTGGCCCTGGTATATGTTCGCAGAGCTCCGTGATGGTAATGCACGTGGCTGGTAAAAGCTGTCCCCATGCAGGTGCAGAGTCCTGTGGGGGAAGCCCCATTGGGGAGACTCAGGTGAGAGCCCCCTGGGGGCCACAGGCTGCATCGCTCCCTCTCTGTGGTGAAAAAGTGGGTGTGGGGAGTGGAGAATCTACCCGAGCTGTGCCGCCTGGTCTGATGGAGGAGACAGGCTGGGGCTTCCCCTGGGAACCTCCAGGGTGCATCCATCTTTGGGTGTGAAATTGAGACCTGCAGCCTCTGATCAGATGCCCAAGTGATTCTCCCTTAACAGGAGCTGTCTTTGTCCCCCTCAGACAGAACCAGTCAGGGGCATGGTGACCCTGGGGGCCGGACAGAGACAGCTCTGTGTCCAGCTTGCGCCAGGTAGGCCTCCTGCCACCAACTATCCCTGGAGGGGTTGTGGGGGACCCGAGCAGCTCTCCTGTTTCCTGACACCTGCCTGCGGTCATTCTTAGGTTTTTCCGGGAGCGGGAGAGGGTGCGCTGAGACTCCTGGCCCAGACCCAGGGAAAACTTGGGGTGACAGGTGAGAGCATTCCCCTATCAGCTACCCTCCTGTCTCTGATGTCTGGAAACTCCCTCCTGACATGCCCCCTGAAGCAGCAGGCCTGGGCTTCCCAGCACAGTGGAATGAAAAGAGATTCGTCCTCTTTCTGGCCCCAGGCCAGACCCACCGTACAGCCCCTGGTTCCCAGTCTGTTCTGCCACCCAGGAGAATAGGGACTGTGTGCATGTTTGTGGGAATGGGAGTGAGGGTGAGAGAGTGGGTGGAGAGGTGGCAGGGCTGGGAGATAGGCCCAGGGTCTGCGGGAGCCGGGAAAGAGCCATAGCCCATGGATCAGGGGACAAGGCATCCCCTGACGGTGATGACTAGCTCTTCCGCAGCTCCACTGAGGGAGGGGTGGGGAGGAGCTAGGGCCTGTGGTTGGCTCGCAGATATGAGGGCTGTAGAGAGATTTGGGGTTTGACTTTAAAGCCTGGTTTGGACTCTATTTGGCCTCACCTCCATCTCTCCATAGCTGTGGCCCCCTGGGTCTGGTCCATGAGGTAGCGTGTGATATCATTGTCCCTGGTGTTCAGGGAGTCAGGGGAGATTTATGGAGGACCTGCCAGGTCCTGATAAGCCCCGGGGATGTAGCACTTACACGTTGGGCCACAGTTTGAAACTGCCCATCTCAGCA
>PVJH01037155.1:0-18178 GCA_004026705.1 Nesogale talazaci | reverse complement strand
TAAATGTATAAAAATTATTAAAGTTTAGGGCTGAGCCCCGGTGGCGTAGTAGTTGTGCGCGGGACTGCAGCCCACTGGGACAGAGGTTCAATTCCAGCAGTGGGGCTGGGCCTCCTACTCCCACCACTGGAGAGCAGTGATGCCCCCCCCCCCAAAAAAAAATTAAAATTAGTGGTTACCAGGGATGGGCAGGAGGGGGAACAGAAAGCACTACAAATGATGGAAAAATCAAACTGATTAATGATAAAAGTTGCACAACTGATTACTACAATTGTTGTCAATAAGTTGTACACAATAAACACTTGAACTGGGGGCTGAGCCCCGGTGGCGTAGTGGTTGTGTGCGGGACTGCGGCCCACTGGGATGGAGGTTCAATTCCAGCTCCACGGAGCAAAGGCTGGGTCTCCTACTCCCACCACCTGAGGGCAACGATGCGGCCCCCCCCCCCCAAAAAAAAAAAAAAAAAACTTGAACTGGAAAGTTTCATATGTATATCTAACAATGATCTTTTTAAAAACAATTAGCTGAGGCTGCTTATGTACAACTAAACAACTCGTAGAATTTGGTGCCTTGTAATGGAGATGTAAGGTCAAGATTTCATGGGACATCCTAGTTAACTGGTGCTAATAGCATGCTTACTGCGTCAATTTTGTCTTCGCTTGATGCACCATATCTGGGGTCTTAAAAGCTTGCAAGCAGTCATTTAATTCCTAAAAATTGGACTGGAATTGCCTGAAGCAACAGAGAAAGGAGAGTCAGGTATAGGACGCTGTGGACAGTGCAGAAAATTGCCTCCATTGAGTCTTATCACAAGACCAGAACTGGATGGAACCAGAAGAACTGAACATTTTGATCAAAGGCTCCATAGGAGAATCCTGATGAAAAGTGGGGAAATGAGAAACAGAATTTTCAAGTCTCCTAGATTTTAAGTTTTCTGAAGCCCCAGAACCTTAAACTACTGTCATGAGACCATCTTGACATCTCAGGTCAAAAATACCCCTGAAGTCTTTTTAAAATCAAATGACAGTCTAGCTTAGCTAATAAAAACCATCTGTCTTGAGCACTATGCATTTTTAAGACCTGGGATCAGACAGACACCTACCCTCTGACACCGAATCCATTTCAACTCATAGCCACCTTATAAGTCAAAGCAGAACTACGTCCTAGGACGGCTAACCTGAAAATCTCATGCTTCTCCCTCAGCGTCGCAGTTGGTGGGTTCAAAGTGCCAACCTTGTGTCTATCAGGCCAATGGTAGCCCACTACACCAGTGGGATCCTTAAACTGATCATAGCAACTTGAGAAGTTAAGGAAGTAGTAATTTGTTACTGAGGAAGGAAGAGTTCAGAAAAGGTGAGAATGGGGGCTGAGCCCCGGGGGCGTAGTCGTTGTGCATGGGACTGCAGCCCACTGGGACGGAGATTCAAACCAGCAACGCTCTCCAGGAGCAAGGCTGAGTCTCCTACTCCCACCACCAGGAGGCAGTGATGCCCCCCGCCCAAAAAAAAAGGTGAGAATGTTTGTAACAACTGCAAGAATGCAGCCAATGTATGAAATTGTATATACAATTTACAGGAAAATAAAGCTTGGGGTGGAGGTGGAGGAGTTGAGCATGAAGATAAAGAGAAAATAGAACAGGCATCCCTTGGTGATAACTTTGAGTTCAGTTTCCAAGGCCCTGCAACACAGCAAATGTTACAATAAAATCACATGAATTCTTTGTTTTTCTGGTATTTCTAAAAGTTATGTTTACACTACACTACAGTCTACTTAGTGTACAAAAAGTATTATTAAAAAGTTTTAAGGGCTGAGCCCCAGTGGTGTAGTGGTTGTGCACGGGACTGCGGCCCACTGGGATGGCGGTTTGATTCCAGCTCCACGGAGCAAAGGCTGGGCCTCCTACTCCACCACCTGAGGACAGTGATGCCCAAACAAAAACATGCGAAAAAACAAACAAACAAAAAGTTTTAAATAGGGCTGAGCCCCGGTGGCTTAGTGGTTGTGTGCGGGACTGCGGCCCACTGGGAGGGAGGTTCGATTCCAGCAGCAAGGCTAGGCCTCCTACTCCCACTACCAGAGGGCAGTGATGCCCAAAACACAAAGACAAAACAAAGCAAAACAAAGTTTTAAATAAATGTGAGACTTGCCAAAGTGTAACCAAGAGACACTTAGTGAACACACCACTGAAAAAAGGAGCACCAATAAATTTGCCAAGCTAGGGTTGCCTCAACCTTTCAAAGTATCTGTGAAGGCCAATAAAACCAGGTACAATAAACTGAGACATGTTCTATTATTAAAAAACAAAAAGATAACACCTTCCTGTCAAGGCAACCTACAGGACAAACCCCCGTGGCCTTTCTAGACCATAACTCGTAATGGGACTAGAAAGTCTCATTCTTTTTCACATGGAGCAGCTGGCGATCTGCAACTGTTGACTGTGCAGTTAGCAGCCCAATGGATAACCATTACATCACCCCAGCTCCTTGGGCAGGAATTTTTTTTCCCCTGGAGTACGACTTTTCATGATTATAGTCTCTACTGTATTACTTGTCTCTGCTCTATGAAAACTAACCACAAAGAGAAACCAAGGGATCTCAAATTTTATTTAATCTGTTTACATCTTGAATGGTTAAAACAGGAGAAAAGTCAACAGGTTGTGTCCTGAGCAGACCACCTGGATCCTTCGGTTGTTTGGGGGGGGAAGACATGCATGCTCTACAGCACACCAGTGCCTAGCCCTTCTCCACTTTGAAACCAATACAAGAGGCTTTACAGAACACACAGTTCCACGTCGAAGACTCGCAGGGGAGTGTGCATGCGGGGGCTGGACCACTACATCACTGAGGGAAGCCAAGGGATTTCAGCCACTCCCACCCAGCGCTCAGAGGGTACAACCTCGCTATCCCCACCATTGGACACGTGAACATGTAAAAGTAGGCAAGCATCCTCAGTGACATCACTACAGTACAAAGACATGCGTCCTAGGAAACCCTCATGGCAAGCAGCAAGATCGATACAAACCTCATTTCCTTTAGTCCTTCTGCCTCTATGACCTGCAGAATCTGTTTTGGTGTCATTGGAGCATCCGAGTAGTTTTCTAAGACCTGAAGAAATATAAACGTCCTGATTCAGTGCGATTTCTATTTACATCCATCAATCCGCATCCTGGACAACAGCCCTTCTACATGAAAGCTTCGCCAGTGGGAGTGTTGATTTTCCACCAGTTCAAATTATCTTAGAAACAAATTACACAGCAAGCTAGAAACTGGATGTGACTGCAGTTAGCTAAAATTCTCTAATTCTCAGTCCTCATGGCACCCATCTTCTCAGCAAATGCTATGCACACAGGCACTGTAGGTAGCATAGTATGTGCTATGTATGGCATGTGGGCCTTAGGAACCCTGTTTAGTATGTAACTTGGCAAATGCTATGCACACAGGCACTGTAGGTAGCATAGTATGTGCTATGTATGGCATGTGGGCCTTAGGAACCCTGTTTAGTATGTAAATGTCAGCTAAACCACAGAATTCAGAGTGCTTCTCAATAGCAAAGACAGATTTTGTTTCCTAAGGAAATTTGTTCAGTGCCCATATTTCTTTTTTTTAAGCATTTCCCATATTTCTAATATGGTTATTTTGCCACCATTTGTGGAATTCTGGGGTTTACAATTTGCCATTTGACAATACCCTACAATTCCATGCAACCGATGCATGTCCCATTCGCACGTCGGGCTCATCTCTAAATCCCAACGGTATCTTCTTAATGATTAATGGTAGTTCTCCCGCTTTAAGAATTCGAGCTACTTTAGAAACGCTTTCTTTTCTAAGTGGGGAAAAACAGGCTGTCAATCCTAGTGTACTTTCTCCAGCTACGCAGCTGCTGAGGTTGACGCCAAAGCCAAGACTTTAGCAACCATAATATGCAAGCACAGCCCTGTCACAGATAAAAGGTAAAGCAGGAGGCCTTCCGGGTGGCTTCAGGAGCAGTCTTAGGGACAAATAAAAGAAGCCCTCAGCAGTCCAGGAAGTTAATGTTCCAACAAGGCAAATGCTAACCAAAAAAAATTTCTATTTACCGTGTTCCCATTCTGAGCTTGCCCTCCTCTTCCCAGGGCTCATTCTCTCTCTGAGTAACATTACATAGCTTCTGACAGTTTCAACTACCTCTGAAATTCTAGGGGTCCTCAAACTTTTTAAGCATGGGGCCTGTTCACTGTCCTTCAGACCATTAGAGGGCCAGACTATAATTTAAAAAAAAAAAAAAACCACTATGAACAAACTCACTGCAGGCCCGGGATGAGTCGGCTGCTAAGCAGGAACAGCGGCAGCTGCAAAAACACCCAGCAAGCAGGATGAATGTCCTTGGCAGGTTGCATGTGGCTCGCGGGCCGGAGTTTGAGGACCCCTGTTCTACTAACTCCCAAATCCAGTCCTGACTTCTCCCTAAGCTTCAGATCCAAACATTCAATTCTGTGCTGGACAAGTGGATAGATAATTCTCCTCGTGATAGTCTACTATACCATTATTTTTGTTTTGTTTTGTTTTGTTTTGGGGGGGGGGCATCACTGCTCTCCGGTGGTGGGAGTAGGAGGCCCAGCCCCACTGCTGGAATTGAACCTCCGTCCCAGTGGGCCGCAGTCCTGCGCACAACCACTACGCTACCGGGGCTCAGCCCTATACCATTATTTTATAGAAGAAGCATACCTAAAGTACTCGGGAAACCAGGGCAGACCACCACCTCCGTTGTGTAGGAGAAATGAAAACCCAATGAACCAGAGGACAGGCATTGAGTCACTCCCTACTCATGGCAGCCCCACATGTCAGAGTAGAATGGTGTGTGACATCCAGCAAGGCCATTAATGTCTGAGTCTTGTGGCCTTTCTTTCAAGATGCCTCTAGGTCAGCGGATCTTAGCCTGTGAGATCCCTTTGGCGGTCAAATGACCCTTTCACAGGGGTCACCTGATTCCTAACAGTAGCAGAAGTAGTTATGAAGTAGCAATGAAAATAATGTTGTCACTGGGGGGGGAGGGGGTTACCACAACATGAGGAGCTGTATGAAAGGGTGGAGGCAGTAAGGTGGTTGAGCAGCACTGCTCCAGGTGAACTTGAACCCGCCTTTGTTACTAACAGAGCATTTAACTAACTGCACCACTCAAGTGTTCCAAAACCAAGTCAGAGCAACTGGGAGGGGGGGCTCCAACTGCCTGCCTCCAGAGCCACTCTGCTATGATCCCGCCCCCGCTAGCAGGCTGTCCAGCCACCTCAGGCGGAAACCCAGGTGTCACGCTTCACTCTCACCTCCTCCCAGGCCCCACAGTCAAGTCTCTTCAAAGAGTCCCAGTCCTGCTCTCGAGTTGTTTCTTCCTCTGCTGTCATCCTTCATTCACCAAATGGAGTACTTACACGGGGCCAGGCAGGATTCTGGGTATTCACCACCACACAAGACCAAACCCTCATTCTCATCCAGCTAGAGTCAGAGGTCATCCCAGCAAGGCACACTTGTCCCGTCTCTTCTTCTGAAAAAACCTGTCAAGTCTCCCTACCTGTGCAGAACAAAGTGAAAGCGTTCCAGATCAACTTCTCCCACTGGAAAAGCGGTCAGCTCTAGATTCGAACTGGCATCATGCTTGGCAAAACAGTGGGGGCGAAGGGAAAAAGAGAAAGACCTTCAACAAGATGGACTGTGTCATTCTGTCACAGCTGCTATGAGTCAAGCCAACTCAAGACTTCCAGCAGCAATCCTGGGCCAAGGACAGTATGCTTGGTAAAGTGGAGAGTCAGGAAGACAGCAGGAGACCCTTGATGGAACTGATTGACGCTGCGGCTACAACGGTGGACCCAAACAAAACAACTGTGGGCACGCTGCAGGACTGGGCAATGTTCTGCCCTTCTGTGCAGCGGAGTCGCTCTGAATTGGACCCATTGACCTAACGGGGCTCCCTCGCTTTTTCTTCCCTTTTTTTTGGTTTTTGGGGCATCACTGCCCTCTGGCGGTGGGAGTAGGAGGCCCAGCCTTGCTGCTGGATTTGAACCTCCAACCCAGTGGGCCGCAGTCCCGCACACAACCACTACACCACCGGGGCTCAGCCTGCTGCCTCGCTTTTGAAGTTAGGAGGATAGCATCTGGTTGCTTCTGATTAAATAATGAAGTGCCCACTCGACAGCACCCTGCAGAGGAGCTGCTCAGCGTCTGACCCACGTCTGACTGCCACAATGACATCTTACAAACTACGCTTCACGTCACATGCTACTCCTTGTCCCCATGCCAATTCCACCCTAACCCGACAGGGTGGCTCTGACTCAATGGCAGTGAGCGACAATGAGTAACCAAGTACAAGAGGCAATGCGGCCTTAAACCCACCGTTAACTTGTACAAGCTACTCATGTGCACTGTCCTACAATGTCACTTCTTAAGTAAGGATGAGCTGAGTGGGCATGTTTTTGTAGGGTGGTTTTGAAGTGCGGTGAAGCAGCATGACTGAAAACTTAACTACCAATCACATGAACAGCACAGGGCGAACCAGAGAACCTAAAGCAAGGGAAACAAGCAGTACAGAGAGTTGCATCAAAAGATACAAAGTACTCCTACTTGCCCAAACTGTATATGTAGAAACAATTCTGCAGCATTGTATCAGAATGCAAAAAAAGAAAACCTACATACTTTTTTTTAACAAGTAATCTCCAACTTCAAAAGGAGAAAAAAATGGTTGATATACAAATGGTTACTCATGAATCAAAGTGAAAGATCAAGCAATGAAAAGTGTCTCAAAGCCAGGGAGGATTCACTTAAGGGCACTCAATTTGAAGGGAAATCCTCTTGGCTATCTGCTCCCAAACAAACTGTTCATAACTTAATAAGCAGGAGGATTTATATCCTGCCACCCTACAGTCTACCTCCTACTCTAGAAAAGACACTCAAAATGTGCCTACTTCCCAACATCAACATTCATAATTTCAAAAAGCAGTCTCCTGGGGTAATGCCGCCCCCAGGCTACTAAAACCCGACCTTCTACCACTTGACTTCTGAACTCACAACTATGAAGGAACTCCTTTGAAGTCTACAATATTAAAAATTTGGAGTATGGGCAATAGCTGGTAAAAAAAAAAAAAAAAGGTGCTAGTTTCTAAAACCCGACCTTCTACCACTTGACTTCTGAACTCACAACTATGAAGGAACTCCTTTGAAGTCTACAATATTAAAAATTTGGAGTATGGGCAATAGCTGGTAAAAAAAAAAAAAAGGTGCTAGTTTGTGACACTCATTAATACAGATTAGTTACTGGCTGAGCCCTGGTGGCCCAGTGGTTGTGTGCGGGACTGCGGCCCACAGAGTTGGTGGTTCGAATCCAGTAGAGCTCTCTGGGAGCAAGGCTGGGCTTCCTACTCCCGCCAGGGCAGTGATGCCAAAAAAAAAAAAAAAAAAAAAAAAAAGCAGATTAGTTATTACATCATATTCTATGAAAAAATATTTTCTAGATGTGAATTATACCTAACTGCTCCAATTTCTATGCAAATTTGATTTAAGGGCAAACCTGGGAACGGAATTCATTCCATAACCAAACGACAACACTATTCTACTGAAATTCTCCACCATTCATCTTTCCTCTATTGAAACTGTTTGAATTTTTTTTTTTAATAGCCACCAGTACCACTACCCACCAATCTGAGCAAGGCCAAGTCTCTCTGATCGCCACAACAAGCACCCCAAATTCACCAGCTCCAGGAGAAATGCCCAAGTGACCTACCCTCCACTCTAGCTAGGGAGCTTCTTTGTTCAGTGTAGCTCTCACAAATTCCATCTCCAGTCCTCTGTGTTCCAGCAACCTTAAAAAGTGGGAGAGAACTCTATATGGTTCCCCTGACTCACCAAGAGGTCTCACTCCAAGGGGTTCACAGCAAAAAGGCAAACAAATTTCCCACCACGTTTTTCCTTGAGTCCTTTCTCACATGTGTAACTGCACCATACAGTCAATCCTACTCCTACTTTGAAGGAAGACAAAGAGCTGGGTGGGATTATCCATTGGGAGGTTGATGCAAGGATCATATAAAAGTAGCAACCTGCAAGCCAGGAATCACAGTAAACTCAAACACCTAAGGAAGCACTCCCTGGAGCAACACACCCAGTCCAAAGCCCCAAGTCTTTCAACTACTAATAAGTGCCAACAAGACTGTGAGACAAATAGGCTTTAAGATCTTGTCAAGACATAAATTTAAAAACAGGAGTAAATGTACTTTCTCACCTACCTCTAACAAGTAAAATTCTGGCAAGAAAATTAGCTTTGCAGACCCAGAGTCATAAACACCTATGTAACAGGAACTCAGAAGAGAGGGCCCAAGGAACACCCTAACTAAACCTCAAGAAGAAAGAAAACACTGCCTACTTTGGTTCTCCCCTACTCCCTACTTGAGACGAAGTGAAGCAACACTGGGGGAATTCTGAAAGCTAAAAGCTTCTGATATTTGGACAGAATCAGAAAAATATTTAGAAACTTCAGAATCATCAAATTTCACATAGCCAAACAAGTATGTGCGCGCGAGCACCACTTCCGCATGTACACAACTACTAAGTCTGCTCCTTGGGCAACAATGGCGAGAGAAGGCAATCAGAAACTCCACCGAAAAGAATCTTATGGGGGTGAGAGGTGGGGTGGGGGGAAATACTATGGACCAAAGCCTAATTCTTGGAAATCAACAAACTGGGCCTTAGGAGACCCAAGGCATTAAAGATGAACCCATGGGTAGTTATCCACTCCCAACCTGCATTGAGTCCTCTGCACAGCATCTCTGAGGCAGGAACCTCACTCCGTTACCCATAAAATGCAAGATGTGAAGGCCCGGCCTCATTCATCATCTGCCGTGAATTAGAGCAATTACATATGAACTACAGGGTGCCAGGAGACAGGTGTGCACCCCCGCCTTGCCCTGTCGTGGCAGTTCTGAGGAAGCAACATCTCTGGGCGAAGCATCGCCTGTGACTACTGTCAACTGCCAGATTGTCCAAGAACATGTCTTCAAGTGTCCTAGCTTTGTAGGTGCAAATCCAGGGAGCCATTTCCCTTACAAGTCCACGGCAGCCTTTGAAAGCAGAAACACTGGCGGCCCCCCTCCTCTCACCGGGCAGTCTCTAACACTGGAATTATCTACAAACAGAGCGACTTTGTCTTTGTACAAATCCTGATGTGGTCTGCAGGCTCGGGCCCTGGGGAGGGGAGAACACACATGCTCCCACGAGTGTGCCGGGGCTCCCTCTCCTCCCCGAGGGCCAGTCGCCGGCCACCTGCATGGAAATCACCTGGGAAACGGGTGAGACTGAAGATCCTCAGCCACCACCTCCGAGTCGGTCGGTCCGTCTGTCTGGAGGGGGGGGGGCGGGGGGGGGCCCTAGCACCAACATTTCTGACAGCCTCCCAGGTGTCCCCGGCGGCCACTAAAGTTTGCGAACAACTGCTCGGGGTTCAAGCGGGAGTCCGCTCGCACGTGCTGCCTCCACACACACCTGGTTTAGATTGGGCGCGCTCCAAATGCCACCGCGTCCTTGAAACTGGGGGCCTTTCCCGCCCCCGGAGCCCCACCCGCCACCCCATAACCCACCAGGAAGCGAGGGAGGGGCTTCCGACCCTTCCTGGAAACCTAACTCCGGGGAGGAGGGGGCGGGTGAACACACGCAGCTTCCCCAGACCCCTAGACGCCGCCACACCGTGGGGGAGGGGAGGCTGGGGCCCGGAGGGGGAGGAGCAGGGCTGCCCGCTCGCCCCTCCGCAGGAATTTCGGGGGGGGGGGGGTGGTTAGAGAAGCAGCGGAATAGGCGCCACCACCCATCCCCGCGGGGAACCCCCCCCTCCCCGGCCCGCGCGCTGAGGGGGGGGGGGGGCTGTCCCGTTCCCCCACGAAAGCGCGGCCCCGCCCCCTCCCGTGGAAGGCAAGGCTTTGCCCCTCCCCCTGCTCGTGGGGTACGCGGCGAGCCCCCCGCCACCCCCCACCCCCCGCGAAGCGCCCCCTCAGAGGCCGGCCTCACCAGGCGCGCGGCCTCAGCCCACGTGCGCTCCTTCTTCCTCTTCTGTTTGTCCTTCATTCTCCTCCTCCGCGGCGGCGGCGGCGGCTCCACGCGGGACCTCCGGGCGGGGCGGGCGGCGCGGGGCGGCGGCGGCGGCGGGGGGCGCGTGGCGGCGGCGGCGGCACGAGAGCACTCGGGTGCGGCCGGGGAGGGGGCGGGCTCCCGGAGAGCGGCTGGAGCGAGACCCGGCGCGAGGGCGGCGGGGGGGGAGGGGCGGCGGCGGCGGCGGCTCCACGCGCTCGCGCTGCGTCAGTCGCCCACGGCGGCGGTGGCGGTAGCCCCGCGATCGCTAAGGAATGCGGCGGCTCTGCATTACCACGGGGTCAGAGGTCACTGCTCCGGCCTCCGCTTTCCCGCGCCGCTGAGGGGGGGGGCCGAGAGCGGACGGGCGGCAGGGGGAAGAAGGCTTTCCCTTCGGCGCCCGGGCGCGTGCGTGTCTGCCGTGGGTGTGTGTGAGTGTGTGTGAGGAGTGAGGAGGGGGAGTGTGGGGTTTTTTTTTTTGAACAAAAACAAACCGAAAGGGGGCCTGGGAGTCGTAGTCCCGGTTGCCTCCCTGGCCTCCCCCGCTCCGGAAGAATATGGCTGCATCAAACGTTTGGACCACATCTCCCGGCGTGCTCCGCGGGCCGTCTTTTCCGCCTTCCCCCTCCCTTTTTCGGCTTCTCGCCGCGCTCGGCACAGAAGGGGGCCGGGCCGCCGTCGGAGGGAGGGAGGGAGGGCGGGCTGCAGTCTCGCGAGGTTCCGAACTGGCTGGGGGTGGGGAGGCCCCGACGGATGCTGGGAGGCGATGCTGGGAAGGGGCGTTGGCCCGGCTCCCCACCCCCACCACCCCCCGCCGAGAAAAGGCGAGAGCCCGACTCGTGGCTGCCGTGGGGTGGATTCGGGTTCTCGGAGACCTTCAAGAAGGACCGAGTAGAACTGCCCCGCCGGGTCCCCCCAGGCTGTCCGTGTTTCCGAATGCAGACGGCCCCCTTTAACCCCTTGGGCGCCGGGAGCCCGCGGGCCGGTAAGTGGGGAGCGTGCCCTGGTAGCGCCCACTGCGTGCCTCTCCCTCGCGGCAGGGCGGGGACCGGAGGCACGGCTTTCCCTGCGGATCCGCCCCTGGCCTGGAGGCCTCCCCACCGCATCACAAGGAGAGCCGACACGCGTACCCGCAGGACGGTTATTCCCCCGACGGCCGGGCCTAGGCAGTTGCCGTTGGCTCCTGGGGCCAGAGAATTGCCCGGGCCCCTGGGTGGGCTGGGCGTGTCGACGCAGAGGACTGTGTCTGAGCTGCACGCACGCAGGCACGCACCCAAGCCCTGTTTGTTCTCTGGCTTAAAATGAGCCCTGCAGTCAAGGGAACCTGCGCTGGAGTGCGAGTTTACGACGTGAAGCTAAGCCCTGACATCATTGTTAGAAACGCCTAGTGGCTGGAAGAGGGTTTGAAGGGGGAGCTTACTTGACATTAAACCCAAAATTCAAAGCCACGGCCCCTAGTCCATTCCAACTCACAGAGCCGCCTGGGACTTTTCAGGAATTACCACGCGGGCTTTCTGAGGCTAAGAGCAGATAGCCTCGTTTACCTGTCAAGTCTCTTGTGGGTTCAAACTTCTGGCTTTGTGGTTAGCAGCCCAACTCCTGACCCACAGGGGTACCAGGCTCTCTGCTTCGAGAGCTAAAAAACTGCCGGCCAGTCACTTCCACCCCATTTCCAAGGCTGTGCGTCTTTATGGGGGCAGATAGTTTCATCTGCCTCTTGAAGAGTCGCTGCTGGACTTGAACTGTCAAGCTTGTGGTTAGCAAATGTTTAATCATTAGTAGCTGTTTGTACTACCAGCGAGGCAGTGGGCAAAGTGCAGAGCGTCGTTGAATCGGAATTGCAGAATATGAAGTCATTTCAGAGCACTCTGCACACAGCACGTTTCCTGTGCCGATTTGTTGAATCATTCCTAGACCCCGTGCCGGACTGAATTAACGGCCAACTGCCCACAGCTAAGAAAGCCGGCCCAGTGTGGCCACATTTGAAAGGATTCCCTGGGTGAGGAGACACACTATGCTGAGAGCAGACTCCCTGAACAGCCCGACCTCAGACACCAAGGGATGGTTCCTGCCTCTCATTCTAGTCAGTCAATGCCCACACCCAAGGAAGAAGGCCCTGCTAAGTGACTAGATGGTAGAAAGTAAAATAAGATGTTTTTCTTTGCCTTTTAACTTCACCCCAAGGAATAGACAGAACTCCCACAAAAGAAACGCTGTTTTGGAGGCAGTTCATGATGGTTTCAAGTTGGGCTGCTAACTGCAAGGTCAGAAGTTTGAAACCACTAGCCAGCCATTCTGCAGGAAAAAGGGCTTTCTACCCCCATAAGGAGTCTGGGGAGCATATATTAAGGAATTCAAGAAGAACATGTTTTGAAATTGATTGTAGTAGCAATTGTACTGCACAGCTTGATGTGATAGAACTATGGCATGTTATGTTTGTAAGTGCACCCAATAAAATGATCAAAAAAAATCGGTCTCAGAAACTGACAAGAGCAGTTATATCCAATTTTATAGGGTCACTGTAAGCCAGTATTAACTCGATGGCAGTGGGTCTGTAGGTCAAAAATTGAGTTTTTTGCAAAGGCTGGGCCTCCTACTCCCACCACCTGAGGGCAGTGATGCCCAAAAAAAAAAATTGAGTTTTTTGGACCGGTGGTGGCATGGGTTAAGCACTGGGCTGCTATCTAAAACATCTAGCAATTTGAACTCAATAGTCGCTCCACAGGAGATAAAGTGAGGCCTTGGGAGTCAATAGACACCAGGGTAAATTATTTTAACAGTCCACAAAAACGGTATACCCTCCTTTGGAGAATTAGTGACTGGAGCCTTAAAGCCGGTGAGTGGCCATCTTATGTGTGACTACTGGTCTCTCTCCAGAGGAAAGAGTGATGAAAATTGAAGACACATGGAAATAGCCCAATGGACTCCCTCATCTGAGACCAAAAGAGCTACATGGTACCAGACTACCACTACCAGCTGCTGAAAGGGATCACGTTAGGCGGTCCAGGATAGAGTAGGAGAAAAATGTGGAATAAAACCCAAAATCCTGAGGTCAGGCTTGCTGTCATATTGAGGCTGGTAGAACCGCCAAGTTACCCTCCAGGCTGGAACTGACCTCATCCCCATGGTTCAATTTCAGCCAAATCACAGACAAGCCTATTAGGGACACAGTAACACCAGTGAGGGCCACACATCTTAAAATAATCACAAGGGAAGCACCAAGGACACTTCAGAAGGATTACTTAAGGAGGAATGGACACAGGAAGGGGATATTACATTGAGATGAAACAACGTGTATAAACTGTTGCATCGGGCTGAGCCCCGGTGGCGTAGTGGTTGTGCGCGGGACTGCGGCCCACTGGGATGGAGGTTCAATTCCGGCTCCACGGAGCAAAGGCTGGGCCTCCTACTCCCACCACCTGAGGGCAGTGATGCCTAAAAAAAAAAAAAAAAACTGTTGCATCTATGATTGATGATCTGCTATATAGCAGATTCCTGCAGATTCCTCTAATTCACAATAAAAAGCTATTTCAGGCCCGACCTTACGGAGCAGTTTTATGTTCTGTAGGGTCCCCTTTGAGTCAGAATCAACTTGACAACAATGAATTTGACTATGACTTATCTGGTTGGGTCCTGTGTATTCCCAGGGACCTCTAAAAAAGGAAAACCACCCCAAACTCACTGCCATTCAGTCAATGCTGACCGCTACGGGTTTCCAAGATTCTGTTTACAAAAGTAGAGGACCAAGTCTCCTGGGCCACGGTGACCGATGGAGCTTGCAGTCCAAATCTTTTTTTTTTTTTTTTACTCTCGCAGTCAAACTGTTTAAACACTAAAAATTGAAGAGGAAGATAAATGAGGTGCTTTGGGAAAAAGAAATAGAGCATTAGAGGAACAGGCGCTCGAGAAACATGGAATATGTGCTTCCAACCATCAGCAGAGAAAACGGGGACTTGGATCCTTCTGGAAAGAACACAGTTCTGCTGACACGTTAGGAGACTGAACATAGAATCAACAGAGCCACACTATGTCCAGACAAAGAATGAAAGCGAGAAATAGGTGTTTTAAGCCACTTTGTCTGTGGTAACTTGTAAAGGAAAGCTAATACAGGCATTACGGAAACGCCTTTTTCATTCTCTTAGCAAACAATGGCTTGGCTCTTATATAAGGCCTAAATTAAACATGGGGAGAATCAAATGTGAATAGGGACCAGGGCCTCTGTCTTTGCAGAAACAAATGATGATGTCAATATAAAGTACGAAAATGGAGTATATTCAGAATACTAGATATTGTAGGGGCTTTGAAAAGCTCGTATAATACATAGGTATAGGCTCACCATGCATGGAACCCAGAAACAGGAATGGAAACAGCGATTCCAAAAAGGTAGGGGGAAGAGGGGAAGGATGAAAGGGAAACTGGTTATAATGAATGGCACGTAACCACACACCATCCTCCAGGGGAAGAACAACAGAAACCAGAGCGGAAGAGACAGTGGTAGGTATGAGATATGAAAATATTAATAATAAGGGGTAACGGGTAGGAGGGAAGAAAAGAGCTGATCGCAAGGGCTCAACAGAAAGTATCTAGAAAAGACCAATGGCAATATATGTATACGTAAACCTGATTCAATTGATGTGTGGATTGCAATAAGAGTTGTAAGAGCCCCCGATAAAATCTTTAAAAAAAAAAAAAAAAAAGGCTGAGCCCCGGTGGTGTAGTGGTTGTGCGCAGGACTGCGGCCCACTGGGATGGAGGTTCAATTCCAGCTCCACAGGATCACAGGCTGGGCCTCCTACTCCCACCACCAGGGCAGTGATGCCTAAAAAAAAAAAAAAAATCTTGGGGCTGAGCCCCAGTGGCGTAAGTGGTTGAGTGCGGAACTGCAGCCTGCGGGCTTGGTGGTTCAAATCCAGTGGTGGCTGGGTAGCGCCCAAGACCACCAGAGGCAGTGATGCCCACAAAAAAAAAAATAAATAAACTAAAAAAATAAATTAAAAAATAATGGGATTTTTCCATGACTTTTTTTGAAGCCCCTTTACAAGTTGAAAGTTGACTTTCATCATTGAACTTAACAATGGTGTTTTTTGTGTTAATGAAGCATGAACTTACTTTCTTGCCAGATGCACCAAAAACAAGCCTATACATTTCAGGGTTTGGTTCTGGTTTTTGTGCTGCTTTTATATAGTCTCATCAGAAGTCAACACAGGTGCTCATGATACATAGGTCTGATGTTCAACCCTGCCTGCCCTGTTGGGCATGAGTCACTGTTTTCAAACTTTGCGATTATGAGCAAAGTACACATTCAGAAATCTGAGTAGCTTACCACAGATAGCCAGCAATTCCCAAATATGCCTGCACCACACTCTGGATGTGCATGACCACTGTTTGGACAAGACTTCCTTTGAATCCCCTTGCTATCTTTCCAGATGGGTGACCTTAGGCAAATTATGAAACTTCTCATGGGCAGACTCATGCCATGTAGCCAACAGGGATATCATTAACTCAAAAAGTGAATGTAGATTAAAGGGGATCTTTGTAAAGTGCTGGAGCTCTGGTGGCATAGTGGGTTATAAGGACTGCTAAGTACAGGCCAGCAGTTCAAAGGCACCATTTTTCTCCAAGAGAGAAAAATGAGTCTTTAGACTCCTACAAGGATTTAGTCAGAAAACCCAAAGGGGCAGTTCTAATCCGTCAGTTGTCGTGAGCCAGAACTGACTAGGCAGTTAGAGGTTGGGGTTGTAAAGTGCCTGGCACACAGTAGACAATTAGTAAACGATATTCTTTTTCCCAGAGCCCACCCTGAGAAGATGGTGTTTGACGTGTCTTGTTACACGTCCTTAGTGCTTGCCATTCTAAAAAAGTCTGTGAGGAAGAAGCGCTTCCTCCGACTGAAGCTGAGGGGCAGGTCCCGGAGTAAATGAGTAGATGCTCTGCTGCTCTGTCCCACGGGCCATGCCTCTGTGGCTTTGTTTTGGTGATTACCCGCTTACCAGCACTTACTTGAGTTCCTGCTATTCCCGGCATCGGACACATGGTAGCATTCAGTCTGTTTGATGAATAACCCTCTCCCAACCATGGAAGAAAAACAATCCCTGCAGACTGGGCGCCTGTTGAAGGAGTGCTAAACCATCTGGGAAAGTTGTAAAGTTACTCAGATTCCTTCACCAGGCACAGAATCTGCCCATGGGGTGATGGATAGGTAGGTAAGTCTAACTCATAGCTCTTCTGCCCATCACCGTCATTAAGACTAGTGCTATTAAGTAATGCCCCCCCCCCAAAAAAAAAGACTAGTGCTATTAGGGCTGAGCCCCGGTGGCGTAGTGGTTGTGCGCGGGACTGCGGCCCACTGGGACGGAGGTTCAAGTCCAGCAGTGGGGCTGGGCCTCCTACTCCCACCACCGGAGAGCAGTGATGCCCAAAAACAAAAAAAAAATTTTATCCGGGCTGAGCCCCAGTGGTGTAAGTGGTTGAGTGTGGAACTGCAACCCGCGGGCTTGGTGGTTCAAATCCAGCGGCTGCTCTCAGGAGCAGCACTGGGTAGTGCCCACAACCTCCAGAGGCAGTGATGCCCACACACACACAAAAATTTTTTTTTATCCACTAAACTATTACTAGTGATTACCTCTCACTGAAAGGTGGTTTTTTTTTCCCCCTGAAAGGTTATGAGCATTACCACCCCCAATACTTCACCCCTCACTTCCACTACATTTCAATAATAGATTTTTTTTATATAATAGACTTTTTTGTGTGTGGACATCACTGCCCTGGTGAGAGTAGGAAGCCTAGTCTTGCTCCCAGAAAGCTGCTGCTGGATTTGAACCGCCAACCCTGTGGGTCGCAGTCCCTCACACAACCACTACGCCACCGGGGTTCAGACCCATAATAGATTTTTTCATGGACTTTTTGTTGTTTTTGTTTTGGGGAGGGCAGCACTGCTCTGGTGGTGGGAGTGGGAGGCCCAGCCTTGCTCCTGGAGAGCTGATGCTGGATTTGAACCTCCAACCCAGTAGGCCGCAGTCCCTCGCACCCATAATAGATTTTTAAGAGATTATTTTTTAGGTCTTGTCAGCAACATAAAAGATAGCAACAACAAAAACAGGGCAGATTCCACAGTGCACAGTGTTGCCAAGAACCTTAAAAAATGTCCATGACATGAAGAAAATGCAATTCTTGTCCCTTGAGCAGCTAACAGGGGGTTTTGCTAACTCCTAGTCAAAGATTTGAGTGAACAGTTTTGTTTTGTTTTGTTTTTTGGGGGGGTAGGGCATCACTGCCCTCCGGTGGTGGGAGTAAGAGGCCCAGCCCCACTGCTGGAATTGAACCTCCGTCCCAGCGGGCTGCAGTCCCGCGCACAACCACTACGCCACCGGGGCTTAGCCCCGAGTTTTCTTAATATCCATTTAGTAAATAGAACTGACTTCACAGACAACAGATAGCCAAGACCAGCTTCATTTAAAAAGCAAACATATTGACTGACTAAGGTCAAACCAGTTTAAAAATAGGCCATTTACTGACCCTGCATTGCCCTCATTGCTAGTGTTGCTCAGGGACAATAGTAAATATTAATATATGTGGGATAAACCTTAAAGGACTGTTTACCAACTGCCCATATTGTAAGTATATGAAAGTTTTATAAGTCAAAAGGAATATAAACAGTCAACAAGCAAACGAGTGACCTGCATGTTTTCACTAGGATGTCAGTACTTCTGAGTACTTGGGTAAATAAATGGTAGTCCTAGTTCCAGAGAACAGAAAAAAAAAATAGACTCTTCAGATTTGCATTCTCATCACTATAAGAAAAGGCATGTAGGTTTGTAAGGTTTCACAATCAGTTGTCAGAAAAACAGCAGTTATTCCTGCAAGATTTCATTAGCATTATGACTCAATTCTGCTGAGATGATACGATTCAGAAAGCACTACAAAACCACCTGTGGGGGAGGGGAGGGGGAAAAAAAACCACCTGTCATCTATCTTACAGTAGCTGGTTACGCATAAACATTTTGTAATTGCCAGGGGGCTTCCAAAATTTCTCTCTCTCTCTCTCCTTCTCTCTCTCTCTCTCTCGCTCTCTCTCTCTCTCTCTCTCTCTCTCTCTCTCACAC
>PVJH01037154.1:0-18196 GCA_004026705.1 Nesogale talazaci | reverse complement strand
TTTTCAATGTCAAGCAAGCCTCCCTCCCACCGCTCAGAGGTAAACACTCTAAACATACCAGAGATGCATGAAGAAACAGCACTATGAACTAGAAAAGTGCCTTCTGTAAGCTGGAACATCAATGCGGAGCAGCATCGTGGTTACAAGTTGGGCTGCTAACTGCAAGCTCAGGCAGTTCAAAGCCACCATCCACTACTCAAAGAAAAAGGGGCATACCACCACCACCGCTCCACCCAGGGGGACAAACAGCAGATACATGGGTGAAGGGAGACAGCGTGTAAGAAATGAAAATAATAGTCATTTATCAAGGATCCACAAGGGTGGGAAGGTGGGAGGAGGAGGGAAAAAGAAGAGGGGCGGGTACCAAGAGCTCAAATAGAAAGGAAATGTTTTGAAAATGATGATGACAACATATGTGCAAATGTGTTTGATACAGTTGATATGTGGATTGTTACAAGAGCTGTAAGAGTCCCCAATAAATTTTTTTTTTTTTTTTAAAGAGCTACAGACTGAGAAAAATCACAGGGGTAGTTTTACCCTGTCTATCGCATCACTGTGAGTGAGTCAGAATAGATGTGACGGCGGTGAGCGTGGCTGGGTTTTTGTTGTTCGCTTGCTTGATTTCAGAAACAATGTGGTGGGTGAAAGTGGCATGGACTTGCGGTCTTGAGGCACAGAGTTGAATTGTTTCCTGTGATAGTTATGTCGATTGTGCCAACCTGGCCAATACGAACATGTGTGATTAATCGGGTCGCAGTTTGGTTGGAGGACAAAGAGATAAATGACCACATTAGACAGATTTATTTTTAGAGAAAACCAGGCAGTTCCTAGTGAAAAAAGGCAAAGGGGGTGGGGGGAGAAACTCCTGAAATGCGGCTACCAGTTGATTTTATGCAAAGGAATTTCCTTTCTAAACAGTGACTCACTCTCCATTCCTCCTCTGCACATCCATGTCCACAGTTCCAGATCTTCATCCATCTCAAGGTATGGGCCATACTACAGTTGTCAAAAAAACTTTTAAAAATGTTGTATTTCTTGTTTAAATTATATTATTTAACTCTGAACTTAGTAACTTTGAAATTTCGGTGTAATGTTTTATATAAAAAGGCAAGGTTAGGATAAAACTTTGGTGGTCGAAGACGGAGTAACCCATGTTCAGCTATTTCTCATGGGAAAAATTGATTTGGAATCAACTAGTTGGCATCTTGACATTCCTACAACAGATTAGCGTCGAGGTTGGGGATCCGGCTGTATGTCATTGTAAGTGTCCTGGTTTTGTTTCTCTCGAGAACCCTGCCTACCGCGTGTCCTAAGGTGGGACCGCATGGCCCCGTGGCGTCTACCTGGTTCATCACCCTGCCCCTTGCCACTGAGTCTCCTCCACTCGGCCGCCTCTGCTGCTTCTCACCAGGGTCTCATCCTCGCTCCACTGTCGCTCCTCTTTCTTGAGGGCCCCAGGATTCTCCTGCTCCTGCTGCCCAGATGGCTTCAGAGGAGTTAGCCCGACTTGCACAGGCCCACCCAACCCCAATGAGTAGGAGTTATGACGTCAATAATATCACCTCACCACAAAACGACAACACCTTATCATAACGACAAAAAAGCGAGTGTCATTATTGGAACTTGGTTGCAACTGAGTCCGAGTGGAGAGAACTGTTTTTGGTTTTTTGGGTTTTTTTTTAGGCATCACTGCCCTCTGGTGGTGGGAGTAGGAGGCCCATCCTTTGCTCCTGTGAGCTGGAATTGAATCTCCATCCCAGTGGGCTGCAGTCCCGCGCACAACCACTATGCCACGGGGGCTCAGCCCTGAGAACTGTTTTTTGTTGGAATACATTTCCATTTTATGTAGCCCGAAGTATCCGTTTGATGGTATTTACTCTTCTTCTTCTTCTTCTCCTCCCCCTCCTCCATCTTCTCGTTCTTCTTCTCATTCTTCTTCTTGCCATGGAAGGAGGAGTCCTAGAGGCTCACTGGCTAATGCAAACGGAAGGACAGACGACGTGAACCCCCACTGACGCCATACATCAGGATGAGGCCGTCTGCTTCCAGGAAGATGACTTGTTTGGAAACCCCATGGGACTCTTCCTCTGGGGCCGTGGAGGGTCTCTATCAGTCTGAGCAGCAGGTTTGGAACTCGGGAAGGACAACAGAGCTACAACCTTCTCAAGGCAGTGTGTCGATCCCTCTAGCCCTTCCCCCGAAGAAGTCAGCACTCTTTAGTTTACACCACATCACCCTGGCGGCCTGGGTATCCTTGAGGGGTTCACATTGTGTTCCTCTTTAAAAAACAGTTTAGTTGGCATGTGAGCCACACAGTCCACAACCCAGTCCCTCAGTGACATCAGGAGGAGCTGCACGCACGGTCTGGTGCCTTTTCTTCATTCTGGCACCATTTGCTACCAGTTCCCCTGCGCTCCTTTCCCAGGTGAAGAGCCATGGGGGCAGTGGGGGAGAGGGGCACACCTGGGGAACCACTTACTATCTTCAAAGAAAAAGCAGGTCATTGTCACAATGGGAAAAACAAAAACAATGCTCAGTGCAGCTTTCCTGGCTTTTTCCTCACCAGCGCTGTTACCATGTTCCTAAACATGCTTGGTGATATGTTTGCATGATTGTCCTGTGTCTTCAAAAAGGTCTGTCAAGAGAACCCCTTCGGGCTGAGCCCCGGTGGCGTAGTGGTTGTGCACAGGACTGCGGCCCACTGGGACGGAGGTTCAATTCCAGCAGTGGGGCTGGGCCTCCTACTCCCACCACTGGAGAGCAGTGATGCCCCCCCCAAAAAAAAAAAAAAAAGAGAGAGAATCCCTTTGAGACACACACCCCCTTCCAGTCTCTCTTTGTCAACTTTCTCATCCACTCGGGCGTTTTCCATCTTCTCACTCTCATGAACTGTGCTACCGTGAACACGGACAGCACATATGCACCCGTGTGCCGTCTCTTACTTCTCCAGCGGAGACATGGCTGGGGCATACGGGAGCCCTCTTCCCAGGTGTTTCAGGGAGCGACCTATCCCTTCCCACAGTGGTGGTCCAGCTCCGGAGTGTTTCAAGTAAAACTGGATTCAGCCCGTGATCCAGACTTAGCTTTGTTCATCAGCACCACAGTGTTGACATTTCCCCAGGCCAATGCACTTTCTTCTGTGATGTGTGTGTGTGTGTGTGTGTGTGTGTGTGTGTGTGTATGCTTGCGCGTGCGCACATACCCATGGTACCCAACTATGTCTTTTTAAAAAAAATCATTTTATGGGGGGCTCATACAGCTCTTATCATGATCAATACATACATCTGTTGTATGCAGACCACATTTGTACATTTGTTGCCATCATCATTCTTGAAACATCCTCCTTCTACTTAGACCCTTGGTATCAGCTCCTCATATTTCCCCTCCCTCATGAGCCCTTAATAATTTACAAATTATCATTATTTTGTCATATCATCCACTGTCCAATGTATCCCTTCATCCACTTCCCTATTGTCTGTACCCCAGGGAGGAGGTTATATGTAGATCCCTGTAATTGTTTCCCCCTTTCTACTCCACCTTCCCTCCACCCTCTCACCCTCCCCCACCCCCGTATCACCACTCCCACCACTGGTCCTGAAGGGATTATCTGTCCTGAATTCCCCATGTTTCCGGCTCCAGTGTACATCCCCTGGTCTAGCTGGATTTGTCAGGTAGAATTGAGACCTTGATAGTAGGCGGGAGAAAGCATTCAAGAACTAGAGGAAAGTTGCATATTTCATTGCACAGTTATGCCTTTCTACAACTTTTTCACCACTCCAGACAGAAACCTTGTACCCAGTAAGCAGTAACTTCCTGTGACATAATTTTTGAGGGCTAACTAAAAGGCAAGCAGTTCAAATCCACTCAGGGGCTCAATGGGAGGAAAGTTTGGCCCATTTGCTCCCGTAGACTTGACAGCCTAGAAAACCCTACAGAACAGTTCTAGTCTGTCATGTGAGGCCACGATGCATTTAAAACGATGGAGCCAAGAGCACCTCATAACAACAACACAGCCCTTAGATGCACCATCGTGTATTTCAATAGTGGGATGCTTCCAATTATTGTATTATCATAAGGAATAGCTCAGTCAATTCCTAAAATACCATGTTTTCACTCACAGTATTGACCATGTGTTTGAATAATTTCCCCACCCTCGTGGGTGGATTGATGCCTAGTCAGCCTCCCCACTCCTGAATACCTTCCAGATACAGTGACTCAAAGTGGACAGAACACTCTGAGATCAGTGGTTCTCAGATCAGTGTGCAGGTACATTGCCCACAAAACCTGTGATCGTGCCGATCCTGGTTGGTGGTTCTGGGCGAGCCCTGAGCTTCTGCACGTTGAACATGCTCCCCAGCAACGCTGACTGTCCTAGCCCCATTGCACAGAGTACCTATCTGTGCTTCCTGCTCGTGCTGGACACCATGATTTCCAGCATAAAGCGCTAAGACTGAACTGAATAACCACTTCCAAGAATGTATCTATTAAGCTAGTTCATTTGGACCTTCTCTTGAAAAAAAAAAAAAGAGTTTTACTCCCATTTTTTTTTCAGTGTGTTCCTGATTCGCAGGTTGTCATTTTAAGAGAACTATTCACGGTTTTATAGATGAGGTTGGTAAAATGAGAGGGCCTCCAGTTCTTGGGAAATTGCCATTCTTTTTTCATGGCATTTCCCACGAACTTTTAGAAACTCCCTCAGGCTTCAAGAATCCGGAAGCGAACAAAGCAGAGACAGCTTTTTATGCTTTCATTATGGGAAAGCTTTTATTTTCATGGGTAGTTTAGCTCGGGAATCTGAGGCCACTTCACAAGTGAGAGAAATGAAGACATAAACACGTGTCTGCTGTTTGTGTTTTAACCAAGTCATGTAAATCACATCAATCTACAGCATGGACAGACGTGGTGTTTGAGTGACATTCATTGCAATAGAATAACACATGCGCGGTGGTAAGAAATCTGGACAAGTTAATAGAAAAACATCATCCCTAAACCCCATAACCCAGAGCTAGTCACTGTCAATAATCTATTACAACAATCCCTAAGCACCTCAGCAAGTCAGAATAACCCTATTTTCCTCTGTGGTTCACACACCTCTGACCTCATTTCCAGGCACAACTCTTTTTTTAAAAAAAATTAAAAGATTTACTCCCACCACCGGAGAGCAGTGATGCCCTCCCCCCAAAAAAATTAATTAAAAGATAACTTTATTGGAGGCTCACAACAATCCATACATCAATTGTATCCGGCATAGATGTATGCCATCATTCTTTTCTAGACATTTATTTTCTTTTTTTTTTAGAATGATTTATTTTATTAGAGTAGACATTTATTTTCTATTGAGCCCTTGATATCAGATGCTCCCCCGCACTCCTGTGACCCCTTGATAAATTATCTTAAGCCAACCTCAGTCTCCCTTCCCCCTACCACCCTCATTCTGTTGTTAGTCCCCTGGAGTAGGTGATTATGTGTGATTATGTGTCCATCGTTGGGATCGGTTCCTCCTTCCTCCCCTCCTTGACCTTACGCTTCTGGTATTGCTATTCCCATCCCTGGGCCTGGATTCCTTGTGTCATGAGCTCTCATCTCTTACCTGCACCTGTGTATATGCTCCCGTCTAGCCTGCAGCAAAAGGCAGGACTGGGGTCACCAGGTGAGGTGTGAGGAAGCTTCAAGGAACCAGAGAAGAATTGCATGTTTCATCAGTGCTTTACTGTGCCCTGGTTGACTCACGCCTTCCCTGTGACCTGCCGTGGGGGGATTGTTCCACAGATGGGCTTTGGGTCTCTGCTCCCACCACCCTCATTCTCAACAATATGCTCTGTTTATTTGTTTTTATGGGTCTTCTGTGTTTCTAGGAGCAGGTATCTTAAATGAAAACAGGTCTAAGACCCATTTCTTCTCCCTGGCTACCAAATTAAATGTGTTTTACTTGGGAGTGCAATTATTATGAAACCATCTAAAAATTTATACCTATTTCCATAGTGAAATTATTCCACTTGTATCATAAATGAAAATTTAATTGTTTAATGGTTTCTATAGGTTCCCCCCCCCCCCCAACCATCAGTTGGGCAACCTTTCATTAGTGAGTCTGCAGCCTACTTTCTATTGTGCTAATTAAATACATTAACCCCTGAGTGTCAGCTCTTATCCTGTGTGTCCCAGTAAAATACTGTAGGAAACTGCTGGGTAATTACTAGCACTACCAGTTGAGTAGTGCTCCAGCTTTTACAGTGTCTCCATACACAGGCATTTCACATGGATTTTATTATGTTGCACCACCCCCACCCCAAAGCCTTGCTGAGATATTAGTTTCACCTCTGTTTCATAAATGAAGAAGCTAATATTCTCACATGAAGGGAAGAACGGAACAGAGAAGATGGTATCTTTTTGGAGTTCTCTGGGGATGACTACTTTTTTTTTTACTTCTTTTGTTGAGTCCTTTTTTTTGATTCTCTACTGTTGAGTACTTTGGACATGTTGTCAGGAGAGGCCAATCCCTGGCGAAGGACAGCATGTATGGTACAGTGGAGGGGTGGTGAAAAGAGGAAGGCCTCCAAGGAGATGGACTGACATGGAGACTGCAGCAATCGCTCGAATATAGCAACAGTTGTGAGGGTGGGCCAGGGCCAGGTGGTGGTTCACTCTGCTAAACAGAGGGTCACTACAAGTCAGAAACGACTCCCCAACACCTCACAAGTGTGGACTGGTTTTTTGTCTCTTATTAAAATTTGCAAAATAGAGAAAATTTTTCATTTAAAAATATATGTGTTATGTCTATAAAAGATAGGCAGGATAAACAATTCCAAGGAGAAAACAATGGAACTAATGGTTCCAGGGGGACAGAGGAAGAAGAGGGGAGAAGGGAGCAGTGAACCAACAAACTCAGGGACAGGGGAACATCAAGGGATCTAAAATTGATGATGAGCAGGGTGTCGAGTGCCTGGTAGTGTTTGATCAATTGCAAAGTAGTCGAGAGGAATAACTGCAAGCCTAATGACAGCCTAATGAACATGATGGTGGGGTGGGAAGAAGGTAATAGGAAATAGAGCAAAGAACTAGGAGGTAAAATCTATAGAGAGAGGCAGAAATATAGACCTGCATATATGTAAATATATTAATATATAAAGATGGGAGTCTTGGTCTATGTATATACGCACTAAGGTAGCAGACCTTTGGGTCTCTACTTAAGTCTTCTCAACACAACACTTTGTTCTAACAATGTGGCACTGTGTGATACTCACCTTTCCAAAATGACATTGAAGACAAAATGGGTGCATAAGTAAGTGTGGTGAAGACAGCAGACAGTGCCTGGCTATAAAAAAATATAGCTTCTGGGTCTTAAAGGTTGGAAGTTAAACAAGCGGCCATCTAGCAGAGAAGCAACAAAGCTCACATGGAAGAAGCATACCAGCCTGTGTGATTATAAGGTGTTGAGAGAATCAGGTAGCAGGCATCAGAAGACCCCAAACAAACAAACAAACAAAACATATTGCTGAGAGTGAAGGAGGTAAGAGCAGAGACCCCAAACCCATCTGTGCTAGTCTGGGATGGCTAGAGAAACAAATTCAGAGACTCGTATGTGAATAAGAGAGAGTTTTATATCAGAAAGTAATTGCACATTAAGAAAACATCATAGCCCAATTCAGAACAAGTCCATAAGTCGGATATTAGTCCCTATGTCCAATACAAATCTATAATGTCCTCTTCCAGATCATGAAACACATGCTATGATACGGAATGCAGGAAGATCACAGGCCATTCATTGAGTGGGAAGTCTTGTGGACCCAGGGGTGGTGTAAGCGACTCGGCACTGGCAGGGATCTCCACGTGACTTCTCCAGGTCCAGGGTTCTCACTGCCATCTGCATCTATCTATGTGTTTTGTCAGCAGAGACTCACTCTGGAAGTGAGCATGTGTCCCAACTCCAATGAGCTCCTTAGTGCCTCCAAATGAGGCCATCAAGCTGCAATTTGATTGATAGGCTAAAACCCTACTCCTTATTCTTAATCCTCAAATTGACACTAGATTATGTAACTACCACACCATCTGAAAGACAGTAGGAAATCCCCTCACAGCAGGGTCACAAGAAAGGGATGAGTCAACCATGGCACAGCCTAGCACCAATAAAAGACATAATATTTCTCTGGTTCTTGGAGGCTTCCTCACCTCCCACTATCACGGCCCCAGTCCTGGCTAGACTGGAGCATGTACACTAGTGTAGGTAAGAGTTCACGACTCAAGGAATCCAGGTCAGATGAACCCCTCAGGTACAGAAATGGGAGTAGCAATACCAGGAGGGTAGGGGAAAGGTGGAACCAAGAGGGCGGAACCTAGTGCAACGACTAACCTATAACATCACCCCCCTGCACCACCACCACTCTCCTACCCCCCACCCCACCCAGTCCCGAACAACAGGAACATGGGTGAAGGGAGACCGTAGTTGATGTAAGATAAGAAAATGGTAATTTATCATTTATCGAGGGGTCATGAGGGTGGGAGGGAAGAGGGAAGAAAAAAAGAGGAGCTGATATCAAGGGTTCAAATAGAAAGTAAATGTTTAGAAAATGATGGCAACATACAGTATGTACAAATATGCTTGATACAATTGATGTATCGAATGTTAGAAAAGCTCTGAGAGCCTTCAATAAAATGATCAATAAAAAAGACAAATGCATATATATATATATGTACATACAAGGGAATATCCCCCCCAAGTCAATTTTTTTCAAAGCTATGTATTTATTTACTTTTGCTTTGTTTTGTTTTGTTTTGGGGGGCATCACTGCTCTCCGGCGGTGGGAGTAGGAGGCCCAGCCCCACTGCTGGAATTGAACCTCCGTCCCAGTGGGCCGCAGTCCCGCGCACAACCACTACGCCACCAGGGCTCAGCCCAATTTTTTTTTTTTACAAAAGAAACTTGTCACCTTCAAAGTACTTTCCATTACACTTAATACACTTGTCATATCTGTAATTCCATTCTTGGAAACACTTTTCAAACTTATCTGTTTGGATGACTAACAGTACCCCCCCTCATTTTCTTCCTTCATTCCTTTCTTTCTTTATCTCTTCTGTGTCCTGAAATTGCTGGCCTTCATGTCCCTCTGCATTTGCAGAAACAAAAAGAAGTTGAATAGAGTGAGGTCAGGTGAGGAAAGTGTATAGGGAAAGAGAGGTATGCTGTTTTTTGTTAAAAACTGGCGCACAGAGATGGCTGCGTGAGCAAAACCAGTCCTCCATCTGCCACGCATCGCCTGCCGCTGTCACACACTGTTATGCAATCTTTTCAGAGCCTCTAAATAGAAAGCTTGATCAACAGTCTTCCCTGGCAGAATGAACTCCAAAGGCACTATTCCCCTCACACCACGTCCGTTGTTGTTCTTTTTGTGGGGGAGGGGGTTGTAGCCCCCTGCACATACATATATACAGGCGCCCTGGTGACGTGGCAGGGACGACTTAGACCGTGACCCACATGGTCAGCAGTTCAAAATCACCAGACTGGACTTTCTACTCCCATAAACAGCGACTGTCTCTGAAACCTACAAGCGGTCACGATGTACTAGTGCCTCGATGTGGCTCTAATCCTAAAATTGTTCTAAAACTGTCTATTTAAGTGTTTAAAAAGATGAGATCTAGCATCTTACTTTGGGTCAAACTATCTTTTCTCTAAATCACACCTACCGAGTCTCCACATCTGTCTTCATGGCCTCTAAAATCCTGTGATGTTCCCAAACCACAGACCTTGTGTTGGTGTGGGTAGACTAGAGAAACAAACTAATAGACACGCATATGGATATAAAGTTAAGGGTTTTTTTTTTTTTTTAGGCATCACTGCCCTCGTGGTGGGAGTAGGAGGCCCAGCTCCTGTGAGCAGGAATTGAACCTCCATCCCAGTGGGCCGCAGTTCCGCGCACAACCACTAGGCCACTGGGGCTCGGCCTTAAGGTTAAGGTTTATATACAATAGAAATGGAACATTGAGAAAGCATCCCAGCCCAGTCCAGTTCAAAGTCATAAGTCTGATATTAACCCATATGCCCGAGACCAGTCTATAACGTCTCCTTCCGACTCACAAAGTCACAGGCCAGTGGGTGCAGAGTCCCAGCACTGGCAGGGGTCTCCCCAGGACTCCTCGCTTCCGGGGCTCAGGGTCCATCAACAGCATCCAGTGGTAGTAGAAGCAACTCAGTGCTTGTGGGGGTCACCAGGTGGCTTCTCCAGCTTCAGAGGTCTGGTTCCATCAGGGCAAAGCTGTGTGGCTTCTCCTCTGGCTCCTTCAGCTCCTCGGATGCTGCCATCTTGTCTTGTCTGTAGTTCATTGTCTCTGAGACTAACTCCCAACAACCGAGGAGATGGCCTCTCATCTCCACGAGGGAAATATCGCGAGATTTCCCAGAAGTCTCAGGAGAAAGCCAAGCCCACATAGAGGCCTCATTGGCTGCTCAATGGCTATCTCCAGATTAACAGACTAGACTCCACCCCTACATCTCAATCATGAAATTGACATATCGAATACATGACCACCAACAGATCTCCGGTGCCCTCATGTGGCGCTCTTCCACCAAACAGATCAAATCACTCATTGCCCAGAGTCTCGGGGGATAGTCAGGCATCCTTTTCTTTTCTTTTTTCTTTTTTTTGGCATCACTGCTCTCCGGTGGTGGGAGTAGGAGGCCTAACCCCACTGCTGGAATTGAACCTCCGTCCCAGTGGGCCACAGTCCCGCGCACAACCACTATGCCACCAGGGCTCAGCCCCATCCTTTTCTTTTCTTTCTTTCTTTTTTTGTGGGCATCACTGCCTCTGGTGGCCATGGGCGCTACCCAGCCATCACTGGATTTGAACCACCAAGCCTGCGGGCTGCAGTTCTGCACTCAACCACTTACACCACCAGGGCTCAGCCCTCAGGCATCCTTTTTAATCAGGCCAAAGACACAATTCCCTCCTGTTCTAATTTTTCTAGTCCAGGGATCTCCTGGCATCGATAACTTGAATTTCCTGCCCATGAAAGATAAGTAAGTATGCCTCACTGCCAGGGAGTTGTTCTGACCCTATAAGACAGAGGAGAGAATTCCCCCACAGGGTTTCCAAGGCTGCAGATCCAAGTAGATTGCCTCAGTGCCTAGTGAGTTTTACCCATTATCCTTGTGGTTACTAGCGCAACGCTTAACCCAGTGGGCCACCATGGCTCTTAAACATCACTAGGGATGGTGCCTCAGAAATCTGATTGTCCTTCGGGTCCCAGTTCTGCATGCGCACACTTGATCACTACCAGAGATTCTGCCGCACGGCCGCTGTGATCTCCCCTTGACATTTCACCATGGGTAGCTCGCTGGTAAAAAGGAGGTTCCAGGCATGATCAGGCCTCTTCACCTGCATGGTGTCATTGTACTGACATTACCTGCCCCCTGTGAGAGGGAGGAGTCCCTGGGGAGTGCACATGATGAGTGTTCTTGGGTGCTACTCAGAAGCCTAGCAGTTTGAGTCTGCCCAGCATCACCTAGGAAGGAAGTCCTGGCGATGACTTCTGAAATGACCCTCCCTTGTAGTCCAGTCCTATTCTGCGACACAGGGACTCCCCATGAGCTGGAAGAGGTTTGATGGTCACGGGGTGGTTTTTAAGAGTAATTAATGTCAACAGTGGCGGGTAGCCTCTTTTGGTTAAAAGGGATTCTTGTTTTGACCATTGTTTTCTGTCTTCCAAGGATGGGCTTTTGAGCTTTGGGGAAATGGAATTTTTAGTGTAGGGAAGGAGACTTGGGGAAGGAAACACTGACACCAGTCTTGACCACGAGACATTTTTGGCTTGGCCCAGGGACTGCCAAAGCCCCCAGTTTCTTTGGCTGCTTGTTGTGAACTCTGACCAATGCGATGTGAACAAAAATCATGTGTGCGTCTTGGGAGTTATGTTTTTAGGAGAAAGGTCTCTATCTTCCCTTCTTCTCTGCTCCCGCTGCGGGATAGTGAGTGTGGGAGGGAGTCACCTTGGTCATGACCCCAAGGGCAGCACTCAAAAGGTGACAGAGCACCAAAAAAGGTGCATCGGGGGTCTCGGACTTCGTGGTGAGGCAAAGCCACTACATATTCACGCACCAGACACAATCTTCCAACGCGCGAAAGCTGCCAAACGCCATTTCCCATCTGCGTGAGTGTGGTTCCTCCCAAAGCCAGTATCTGTGTCACATCCCGAAGTGCCTTTTGGGCTCTGGGTGCGGCCAGCCCACCCCCAACCTCACTGTATAATTAACGAGGCCAAATTTGAGATACTGCCAGGGACCATTTCCCCTGTACTTTCTCTGCTTGCCTCTCTCCTGTGGTTCTGAGAGAAGCCGACTGTGAAAAGCATTACACAATGTTCTTTGCCTCACTCTCCAAGGTTTCATTCAGCCCGTCAATCAATCCATCTCTTTCTTTTCCTGGCTCTCTCTGAGGCTCTGTGATTAAGCTCGCCATCCTTGGACTTGTTGGCATCTATTAAGGCTGCAGTTCTATGGTTTTACTACTCATTCCCAACTCGCTTGATGCACGGTAGAATGAAGCAATTTACCGCCTTCGGAAAATTCTGTCCCCACGAACATCAAGCCACATAAAACCACCAGATTACTTTCCCAAGGAAAACAAACAGTATTTCTTTGGAAGAACTCACTGGATCTGAAACCCCCTGCACTGGACTCCTCCAAGGAAAGCTGTAGGAGGTCATTCACTCAAGCCAGAGAAAATGCTCTCTTGAAACAGGAAACAACTGATTCTCCAAGCACGTCACTGATATCAGAAAGATGGTTCCAGAATTGCAGTGATATCATTACAGGAGAGCAGAAGAGAGCCATGGGAAAAACTAGGCCATGGGAAAAACTAGGCACACACGATCAGACGGAGGCTCGGAGGCTCTTAGTTTTATCAGAGTGGTGTCGGGAGGCTAAAGTTCTAGGACAGGACTTTCTTTGGTTCTTAGAAGAGTGATTCTCAACAGTATTGTGGTTCTCACAATAAGAAAGTCCCACCCAGAATGCCAATAGTGTGAAGGTCGAGAAACCCTACAGGGACAACGCAGATAGTAACCGATCCTCTGTTTCAGGGCTGTCCTGGGTGCTGAGAGGCCTTCCAAGGCCCTCACTCTCATGAGGAAGGAGGGCCCTGTTCCCCAATTGCCAAAGCTTGGCTACAGGGGAGAGAAGCAAGACTGAAATTCACTTACTAGAATCGAGGTATAGTAGGAGCCCAAATCACCAGGGTATTCTTTTGTTGTGTTACTAGGTCTCCCAATAGAGCTTCATGAGAAAACGAGCAAGACTGTTTTACAACAGGGTTCTTTACAACAGGGTTCTTCACCATGCTGGGGTAAGAGACAATCTGTGCACGGATATAAGAGGACCTCGCATCTCCTCAAATTATATGGAAAACCGTACTGTGTTTTTCCTTTACCCGGGGCAAGGGTCTACAGCTTCACCCAGACTCCAAGCCCAAGCCAAACGCAATGCCATCGAGCCAATGCACGTGAAAGCTGGACAGGGAATAAGGAAGACCGCAGAAGAATTGTTGCCTTTGAATTGTGATGGTGGCAAAAAAATAAAATAATGAAAGTATGTCCAGGGTCAACCAGCCCGGACATGCTTGACCTGGCTACCGTCACCTCACAGTAGCCTGAACTCTGTTACAGTCTATTGCCCGAGATTTGTGGTCTGTTACCTTTATAACTTTAAACAGCCCTGGCCTTTGAAGCTTGGCTTGCAGATGTGCTGACCTTCACTTGTTAATAACCATATGCTAAATGCCTAAGCCTATAGATAAGGCATTTGTGCTTATCTTGACTTGCAAATATCTGACTTTCACTTGTTAATTTTGAAAATAACCATATGCTAATTGCCTAAGTTTACTTGCCCTATAATATTGGTGTATTTCTCCCTAATAAAGGAGACTTGATCAGAATCCTGTCTTGTCTCCATTTCTCGAGTCTTCCCGGACTTGCGAAGTACGGACTCGCTGTCCGGGACAAAAGTACCAAGGAGCGGAAGAACAAACAAATCTGCCTTGGCAGTAGTACAGCCGGAATGCTCCTTCCAACCTAAAATGGGAAGGCTTCTTCTCGTATACTTTGGATGTGTTAACAGGAGAGCCCAATCCCTGAAGAAGGACATCATTCTTGGCAAAGTAGAAGAAAGAGGAAGACCATCGACGTGATGGATGGATACAGGGGCTGCATCAATGGGCTGCAACATAACAATTGCGATGATGACGCAGAACTGGGTGGTGGTGTTTTTTTTTTCCTGTTAATGGTATCCAACGGCAACCACCTTCTGCAGGAGGTACTCATCATAAAGACAAAGATACCAAGGCTTGGTAGTATGGCTCTTGAGTCACAAGTAGAAGCTGTAAACAGTGTGTGTTCCCAGAAAATACCGGGAGAGACTGGATGCTGAAATAATGACTATTTCTTCTGGAGTGTCTACAGCAGCGGTTCTCAATGTCTAGCCCTCTGGGAATTTACTAAAATGCAAATCTTTAGGCTAGAAAAATTCCCGGGTCAGTCAGCCTCTGACGAAGTGAATCGGGACATCTCAGGTGGAGTCTAGGCATCCTATGTGTTAACATGTTCCTCCTGTTCTGCCCTGGGGCGGCCACTTGGACTCTCGGTGAGTGACCCCGTGTGACGGAGAAGAAGCACCCCACCGGGTGTCCTAGGTGATTCCAAAGCTTAAGACATATTGCTCTAGGAATAAGTATGTTCCACCTGTTTTCATGTTTAGTGGCAAAGTCGCTTCGAATGTTTTTTTCTTTAAGATTCATTTAGCACCTGACTTACGTCTTCTTTTCATTGATAAGATCGCTTCTCTTCATTTTCTCCCCTTTTGGGGGGTGAGTGGTAGGGAGGCGTGGAGGATTTTTGTTGTTGCCAGCTGACAAAGATGCTCCATGGGAGTCAAGCAAAAATGCTTTACCTGAACTTTCTCCCAAATGCACACAGCCCTCCGTGATGCATATGCTCCTCCTCCTCTTCTCCCTCCTCCTCCTCCTCCTTCCTCCTGTTACCAATGAGGAAATTGAAATGAAGGAAAATAAAGTAATTTCTCCCATCTCAAGGATAGATAGTGTGCAGCACAACTGCGATGCCAACCAAAGTTTGCCTAAGTTCAAAGTGAGTTCTGGAACGGTTTAAATGTATTTTATGAAGAAAAAGTGTGTGTTGGAGGTGGGGGGGAGTGGGTCCGTGCGCACACGCGTGAGCCCGCGTGGCGAGGGGTGGGGGGCCATTTGAGCTAAGCGTGTAAAGTGAAACAACGGCATCATCTGGTTTCAGACTCCTAGAGGGCGAGGTAGCTCACAACTTGAGCTACCTAACGGAGAACAAAAGGCGGTGCGAGTTACTAAGGAAACGAGACAATCCCACAAGCGGACCCAAACTCGGAACCAAGTCCAGAAAGCAGTACCAGGTGTGTCTGGCCCCCTGCTGTCTGGCAGAAGCCTCCCTTTCTCTGCCTAATGCAAATTGTAATTAATTTGTTCATTTCCTGGCCATATCAATTTAGGAGGGGATGGGAGAACCTTTTTAGTCCAAATGGCTCTATTTCCACATCACTGACAAACACACTTTTACCCCCAAATAAAATAGACTCTTTGCTAATCCCAGGCATTTGGCTCCCAGCCTACGGGCTTCTTGCTTTTCTCATTTGCCACAGAATCCAGGATTCAGAGTGAATAAAAGAACCGAATAGGAATATGACTCCCGATCGGGCTGTCTCGGGCCTTATGCACTTATGCTTTCTGTCTCTCCGCAGGGGAAAAGCAGTTATTCTTACTTATGCTAAATCCAGTTGTTCCCACCGCCATCGTGTAAATCTTGGCACTGAGCGCTGGGCAGAATAAAAAGTCAGGGCGGCGGGAGGCGTTCACACCACAGCAACAGGCGGCCCCCAAACCCCAAACGGGGCTCCATCCATTTTCTCCTAAAAAGAAAGCATTCTATTCATCAAAAACTTTCACATTTCTTGTGATTTTTTTCTTCCATATTAAAAAAAAAAAAGCCAACATGATACGCAGGCAGAGAATCACACCTCGCTGTTCATAAACCATACCGTCTTCTTTCCTTTCCCAGGTAAGCAAATAGCCCATTGAGGGGACCAGGGGGAGTGCGGGCACATATCTGCTATGCGGTTCGCCAGACAAAGGCTGCCTTTTGCAGATCTGACCTCAAATGAGACATCTGTGTGGCTCAGCTCGAAGGAAACCTGGCCCCCTCCCGCACATCCCTTTCATCAAGTGAATCACCCAGCCTTGATGGTGGACGATTTCACACGTGTGCTTTAATGTGCGTTCTAAACAGCTGATTTCTGGGCATTTTGTCCCCAGCCAAGAAGTCCATGCCCTAGCTCCCAAACTCCCTGTCATTGGATTGGAATAGAACGATCCTACCGGACAGAGTAGAAGTGCCCCTGTGGGTTTCTGAGACGGTAACTCTTCACTGGAGTAGAAAGAATGCCCGGTGGTTTCGAACCGCTGACCTGTTGGTTAGCAGTCCAACGTGCAGTCACTATGCCACCAGGGCTCCCTGAGGAGCTAGCTATTTCCCATTTCTTCTCAAACTTTTAATACCATTGATCCTCTTTCATTCTGCTAATCCAAATTCCTGTACACTGATTTCGCCACTTAAGAACTTGGTAGGAGTTAGTTGTTTTTGTTTTGTTTTTTTTTTTGGGGGGGGGGGCATCACTGCCCTCAGGTGGTGGGAGTAGGAGGCCCAGCCTTTGCTCCTTGGAGCTGGAATCGAACCTCCATCCCAGTGGGCCGCAGTCCCGCGCACAACCACTACGCCACCGGGGCTCAGCCAGGAGTTAGTTTTTTTTAAATGACTTTTTAAAAATCACAATCTCACCCCGATAGGTAGTTAATGTAGGGAAACGGGGGTCCCATTATGCATTGCTCAAAAGAAAGCAATCGTTCAGCAAAGAAATGGCACATTGCGCAAGCTCAAAGATCCAGGTTTCCAGCCAGCAATGCCACCGAAGCCAGGTGAACACAATTCAGCCAATGGGGTCTATGAGGGTTGTAACCACACCTCCCCGCGAGAGAATTGAAAACTGCCAAGTTCGGGGTTCTGAAAAGCTCTTACGGAGCGGCTGCGCTACAATGTAGGACACCAGGCTGCGGCCCAGAGCCGACCGCATCGCTCTCTCAAGCAGTTTTCCTAGCCGGCAGACGGGGGTGAGGGATTTCCAAGGTGCCGAAGATGTAAACCTGAAACCTCTTGGAATTTTCATAAAACTTGTTTGGATCACAAAACAGGTTTCGACTTAAATTCTTTTTTTTTTTTTTTTTTGCGCGCGAAGCCAAGGACCACGGGGCATTTCTATTCCCGAGATATCTTTTTTTTTTTTTTTTAATGAATCATTTTTTTTTGGGGGGGGGGGGGGCATCACTACCCTCAGGTGGTGGGAGTAGGAGGCCCAGCCTTTGCTCCGTGGAGCTGGAATCGAACCTCCATCCCAGTGGGCCGCAGTCCCGCGCACAACCACTACGCCACCGGGGCTCAGCCCTTCCCGAGATATCTTACAACCCCACTGCAAAGTCATTTGGTTTCCATTTCCCAGGACCACCCTCCAATCACTCCTCTCATCTCAAACCTGTATACATTCATTTTACCTAGTGATTCTAGCGCTGACTGAACGTCTTAACCCCCTGATGGTTCCTTGGATCCTGGCTACGGTTTGGCTCTGTAGTCATCACCGTCGAGGATTGTCAAAGCTCACTGCCATCGAGTGAGGCCGACTCACCGTGTCCCTAGGGGACTGAATAGATCTGCCCCCGCCGGTTTCTGAGTCTGTAACGCTGCAGGAGTAGAACCCCTGGTCTCTCACCCGCCAGCAGTGGGTGGTTTCCAGCTCACTGTGACTGTTGTCCTTGAAGTGAGTCCTACATGGAGCCGCTGTGCCTGCAGGCTCGGAAGGATTGTCCAGGAAGGAAAACACTCCGCAGTTGTCTTTGAGTTATTTTCTGTGATACAGGTATAATTGTCTGCGTCCAGCTCCAGTTAGTTTAGATTAAAAAAACAAACAGACAGGGCTGAGCCCCGGTGGCGTAAGTGGTTGAGTGCGGAACTGCAGCCCATGGGCTTGGCGGTTCAAATCCAGCTGCTGCTCTCAGAAGCGGCACTGGTTAGCACCCACGACCACCAGAGGCAGTGATGCCCACAAAAAAAAAAAAAAAAA